>JANHFX010001920.1:0-69051 GCA_027560015.1 Chloroceryle amazona
CGGGCGTGGGATGCGGGATGCTGCTGCCGCGCTGCCTTCTCCATGGCAACGCCTCCGAGGGCTGCTCTGTCCCCGGCTCCTGCTGGCACGGCAGATCCCACCCCTGCGGCAGCTCCCAAACCAGCAGCTCCCAAACCGTGCTCGGGGCCCACATGGGTGGGACCCCCTTTTTACCTACAGAGCCCCAGGGGTGGGGTTACTTCGGCTGAGGAAAGCTGTTTTTGGAGGGGTCTCACCCCCCCTCCACCCCACCAGGCACAGCAATTAGGGGCTACCCCATTGTCTGTATGTGCCAAGCCACCAGGGCTGGAGTAAAACACCTTGCTGCGGGCACACTCTGATCCAGCCTTATGCTCTGATGTGGGAGCCAGGATGGGAGTAGGATTTCAGCTTGTCTCGGTGTCTGCCTATGGCTGCGTCAGCGGCAGAGGACGAGCGGGTTTGCGGCTTGGGCACCAGTCAGGTGTCTGCACTGGGCTGGAAATTTGGGGAGATTCATGTCAGTGGACCTCCATGGAGGAAGAATGATGCCCTTGCTGCATGCAGGCCTCGGGGGTTGGCACCTGCTGACATGAGCATGCCATGGCTGTGGTCAGATCCTGCCTGATCTTGACTTGCTTGGCACAAAGTCATCGGTATTAACAGTGGGGTTTCATCCTTGGGGTCCTCACTGCTTGTGGGTGGCCGTATTGCCTTGTGCATCGGTGCCTGTGTGAAACAGGTTTTCTGTATCTTTAAGTGATCAAGGTTAATTTAAGGCAAAATCAGATGATAATTCTCCTGATGAAAGCTGCTTGAACTGACGGGGCTGCGCGCTGCCAAACCGGTGATGAAGAGCTCCCTGGTGAGTGGGAGAACAGGAGATATGGCCAAGCCCACTTTGCCAGGTGCTGGGGCGAGGGGAGCCTGTGGGCATAGGCTGCCCCAGTGGTTTTGGCCAGGCCTGAGCACTGCTCTGCAGTGTTGTACAGCCAGACAGCTTCTCCTGGCTGCACTGAGGGACAGCAAAACAAGGCTTTTTCATTATTTTCTTCCCTCTCTAGAGGTCGATTCTGATACTGCACACAAAATCGAGTAGTGGTGTGTATTAAGGCGACCGTGGTGAACCACGATGAAACCCTGTTATCCTTCCTCAGTGAAAACAATGTATGCCAAAGCTATGGACGTTCCCTGCCTGTCCCTCATTTGGTCCCACCAGGAACAAATGGGTCCTGCAGCGTCTGTACCTTTTTCTGCGGGTGCTGGGGTTCATTTTGGCATGCAGTGCCCCCCAAGCCCAGGGGGTCGGGCATCCACCTTACTATTCCTTAATTAATGAGTGACTTGCATTGCTCTCCCGGTGGCCATTTGCCAAGACCTGCCCCTGCACCGTCAGGAGCAGGAAGCAAAAGCCGAAGTCCATGATCTCTGACAGCTCAACTTGTCCTGTGACACTGGGACAGCAGGAAGCACTGATGCTTCCTAGCTCCGGCCAGGTCTCAGCTGGTGTGTGGATCTGCCAGTGGTGCCCCTACCACGACTCTGGGGTTTTTGGGTCCAGCCAGCCAGGCATGCGTGCTGTTCTGTGTCCTGGCCTCTGCCCCAGGGAGGCAAACAGGATGGGTGAGGTGTAAAATCCGTGCCGAATCTGCTCCCCTGGGCTTGAAACAGAGTCAAACCAGTCTTGACCTGAGCTGGCTCCTTATCTGACTCTTTGTTTGTCTCAGGGGCTCGAGAGGGAGCAGGAAAGGGATGGCGGTGGTGGGCCGGCTCCTCTCGTCCCAGACAAGCCCTCCTGCTGAGGATGGGCAGGAGCTGGGGACAGCCGGTCTAACTGGGTCATGTTTATCTCCCTTTGCTTCTGTGCTTTGTTTTGGTTTCTTCCTTCTCCTTTCCCGCGCTGTCATTGCGACAGCTGAGGAGCCCAGCACAGGGGAAGCACAGAGATGTTGGCTTGACGGGTTACTTGCAAGTATTGTTTGTTGGCCAGACAGGAGTGTGGCTTCTCGTGCTCCATCCTCATGCTTCCCAGTTTGCACATACTGACCATCAGTGCTGGGTCACTGCCTGGAGGTCTTTGGCTGATGCACCTACAGCAGCCCACCACATGCGCAGGTAGCAAATTTACCTGCTGTGTATATAATCTGAACTGGTTCAAAACTAACTGGGGACACCAACAGATACACCACTCGGAGCAAGTGGTCATCTTCTGCCCATCCTCCTGCTGCACAGATACACAATGAGCCACTTCTACACGGCCACTTTTATCTCTGAAGTATTAATAAATGAGCTTGTCTATTTATGTGAGCCTTTTTAAGGCTGTCTGGGCTGCCTTGAAGGCTTGCTCGGCACTGCAAGTATTCAGAGCTTTTTTTCCTCCCCCTGCGTGTGCTCTAGCGGTCGATAAGGCAGGGTACCCAGCTGTCAGCTTTGGAGATTGCCAAAGCCTGCTCAACGACATTTCTGCAGGCTTCGCTCACAAGTGAGGATTTTGTTGGATGCTTTGGTTTCTGACTTGATGCTGGTAATTAAATATCTTAACATGGCTTCATAAAGCTGCCACTGCTGTGGAGTGACTGGTGAGGCCATGTGAAGCAGGATGTGCTTGTTCTGCTGGAATTGAGTGTGACCTAACTATCGTTCTTGAGCCTATGATTTTTTATTTTTTTTTAAATACACACTTTTAATATAAGTAAAACCCTCTTAAAAGGGTAAGAAAAATCTTGTCTTTTATTGCTGTGCTGCTAAGCTTGCATGGACCTGCTGGGACAGCTGTTTATTTGCAAGTTGTGGCAGCCAAATGCTGTAAAATTCAAATCATGTCCATGTTGATTTTTTTTTTTCCCTTTTAAGATAATCATATGTGTACTTTTCAATCCTGCACCACAAGAGATGTCAGCGCTGTGCTGAAAAAAGAGGTGATGTGGACAAAGAGCTGTAAATTGGAGAAGAAATACTGAATGTCTCGTTCTGACTCTGTGTTGGTTAGTCTAGATGCTGAGCCACATAGATTTACCTACTCTAGGTGTTTACCATAGTAGGTGATGAGAGGAACAACGAGTAAAGGGTTGGAAATGAGTTAATTCCCACAGAAGCTTTTCTGCATATTGCATTATCTTCCTCACCCGTAATGACATGTCTCCAACTTTAATGCAAAAAATAGAGGGTCCCCACCCCCTCATAGGACTGGATGTAATTTGCTCTTTGCCTTTGATTTTTTTCTTTCCTGCCCCTACTTCTTCTGCCTGAGCTGGGTTGGGAGGAAAACTGTGCTGGTGGCTTCTTACCCTCCTGCCATCTCAGCAGATCATAGAATCATAGAATATTTTAGGCTGGAAGGGACTTTAGAGATCATCTAATCCAACCTCTCTGCCATGGGCAGGGAAGATCATTTGCACTTGGTATCTCCCACCCTCCTGGCGTGTTGTAACGTTTTGGAATACATTGAAGAACCAGGAGTTCTGGTGTAGAGTTGAAAATCTCAGCTCAGTGAGTCATAAAGCTTTCAAATCTTTGTGGCCACTGAGAAGAAAACCAAAGGAGGTGGAGATGAGAGAAACGTCCTGGCACACCACGAAGACGTGGTTAGTTGACTGGAGAGTTTCATGGTCTAAGCTGACAGTGCTTTGTTTTGTGATTGGTGTGGCCTGAGCACCAGCCACCTGAATTATAGCAAATTAACCAAATTAATGCGTGAAGTTGTCTGAACATCTGGCCTGTGTTTTCCTCATGGTGAAGTTGGGTGTGGTCATTCCCAAGGGCATCCTGTCTCCTGCTCTGCCCAGGTCTGGAGCAACCTCAGTGCTCTCTCTGTGAATCTCTGATCACCCTGTTGTTTTCGTGCTCCCTTCTGTGTTTACTCCCAGCCTTTAGGGGAGTTTGTTGTGATTTTGCTAAATGGAAGAAGGTTATGCTGCTTGGAGCATCTGGGCGAGGAGGTTGCTCCTAAATCAGTCAAATAGATGAGGTGACCCAACCCAAAGACAGTCTCGTTGATGAGTCAGTATTACTGTGACTCAATAAATTACTCAGTATATTTCTCCTCACGGACTGAGTTGCCTTGAGAGTCTTTGTGTTCAAAACATTGCCGTAACCTGCTGGAGAGGCAGTGTTGGTGGATGGGCATCTTCTCCCCCACCACAGCACAAACCAGCTGTCATCACGGCGGTGCTGACTGGTGCTAATGTGTCAAACCACTGGAACAGGGTTGCTCTTCATGCCCCGTCTCTTCCTGCAGGACGTGCCAGTTGCTTCACTGCTGTTTGGATTTTTCTTTTACATAGTTTTGGAGCTCTCTCAATGAACTCTTCTGAACTCATCACTGAGGAAATCTAGCAGCACGTCCGCAGTGTGGTTAGTAAGAGGTGGTATGCTGCTGTTTGAAAGCATCCTTGTCTTTCTCAACTCAGAATGCTGAGCACTTGCAGGGCCTGGCAGATGATTGAAGGGTTATTCATCTTGCCAGACAAGTGGCTTCATGTTTTACCTTCTGCATTCCTCCAGGTGAGCATTGCGTAGCGATGTGTTTTCAGCTACGTGCTGCTTACCTGAATCATGTCTTCCCTGTGCGCCCAGCTTCACAGCCTGGAAGCCAGGGCTGTCCTCCAGGCTTCTCTGCAACGAGCAGTGTTTTTACAAGATGGTAAATGAAATAAGGAGTGGAGGGTGTGGTGGAGACGCAGCAGAAGTGCCCAGCTCTGCCTTCAGTGGTGAAGGCAACTGTTGCTACTTTTACCACCCCTTCTGAAGGGATGGTTTCCAGAAGCTGAACCCACTGACTCCCTTTCCAACCTCTGTATTTGGGCTGTTTGCAAGGAGTTCTGCACTGAGGCTCCTCATTCCTTCTTGTAATGGGTGGAAAGTGACACCACCAATGCTCAAAGCAGCCTGGCAGCAGCCAGACACCAGTGAGATAAAGAGTGGGGAAGTACCCAGTTAATTTGTCCAACCTATGCCCATCATCAGGAGAGAAGAGGAAATCATAGTGGGATCTCCGGATGTTAGTTCCTTCCAGCTGCTCCACTTTCATGCCTGTCTCCCAGTGACAGTGGGCTGGGCTGCTGGCAGATCCTGCCCTGGGGCACTATGATAGAAGGAAGGCAATTCGAAATTGTGCCATTCAGTGGCTGACCTGGGAGGAGGTTTGCATGAAACGCCAGCAGCTGGGCTCTGTACCAATATGTAAAACTTAGCTGTGGAGCTTGGCAGCTTTTTGGGGAAGGCTCTGCAGGGGTGTTGGTTCCTTTGATGCTTTGCAGGAGTGAGGATCAGCTTGCCTTCTTGATGGAGGTCCTCTTAGCATCCTCAGAGATTTTAGGGTTGAGCATTTGAGGGTAGACTATCAACAGACAGGCAAGTGCATGCACTGTTTATGGACAGGAACAAAACTGCCTGTACCCTGAGGCTTCAGGGCTGGGAGAGCTGGAACTGTGCTCTGCACCCAGAAGCCAGCATTGCACCGCTTGGGCCAGGAGGAGAGGATGGTACTTGTCCTAAAAATCAAAGAAAACTGGAGTGTGACAATGGAGAATGCAGAGGGGCATCATTCTGGGGTAGGACCTGCAGTTTCTCGGGTGATGTCCTAGCAGTTCGGTTCCTGTTACGGGCAACGTCTGGTAACAGCAGATCTTGCTCCCAGCTCCAGCAGGGAGGAAAAAGATGGAGGAACAGTCTGGAGACCACTTACCCCACCACAAACCAGCAAAATTAATTGCTTGCTATGGATGCTTTCTGTCTCATATGTGTTGCATGACATTTAGCTTAGACTATGGGGGTCTGCCCCACTACTCTTCCTGAGTGTGTGTTCTGTGCAGACCTTTCTGAGGCAGCTCTCTGGAGCCACACGTCCATCTGAATTTCACACAGTCATGAGATTTTTATTTTATTTTTTTTTCTGGGTACCTGTTCCTTGCTTGGCCTCAGCATCTTCTAAACAAACAGTGCTGTAAGCTCCTGTGTGCCATCCTGGAGAGACTTTGACAGCTGAGGTCTGGTGCAGCTGTTTCCTTCAAGGAAGCTTGTGTCAAAGTAAGCGACTCTAAATCTGGTTTTGTAAAGCTGTCTCTGCTGTGGCTTCTGAGCATCCTTTTCACTCCTATTCCTTCATACTGCTGCTCCTGGAAGCCACAGCATGTTCTTGACTGAGACAGAACTGAGGAGGGGGGAGATGCAGCTGGGCAGGTGGATACCCTCACTGTGCTTGGCTTTCACAGAAATCATATGCAAAGGAAGCTTCATTTTCTGAGGTTTTCTTCCTTCTGCCCCAAGGCAGTAGGAGTGTCCTGGCTATGGCTGTGTGCCCAGTGCAGGGAAGAGAGGCTGCTCTCTGCCTTAATATCAGGTTAAGCTTTTTGGGTACATGATGATTTCCAGCTGCCCTGTTTTGCTTGGCAGCATTCTCCTTGTGTATCCCACGCATAACTTTCAGCTGCCAGCTCTCTGCTGAGGGACGCTCACCCAGCTTGCTCGCGGACAGCCTGGTGTTGGACCTGTTCCAGCTGCAAGGGAGAACAACAGCCCCGTGGTGTGATGCCTCCTTGGGTTTCCTTCTTCCATCAAGTCCTGTGGTCAATCCCAGGGCTTCTCCCATCCCTGTTTCTCAGCTTCCATGTGCAGGAGTCGGGAGGGTTAAGGCTGTTGGGAGCTTGGGTATTGCTTTGGTGAGTGTCAGGCAGGAGAAAAGCTGAACTTGCAAATCTGTTCCTGGGCGCTCTGGTAAGTCACGCCAAGGACTGTTTGAACTGTGCTAATCCTCAGTGCCTCTGGAGCAACTTTGTTTACAAGAGCCAGTGCTTCAAATGGGTATCCTGACAGATATTTTACGTAAGCTATTTGCTTACCAAAACTCCCTGGGTACGAGAGGTTGGTTTTGAGACCTCAGCCCACACGGCTGCCTCCTCACCTTGGCATTTCAGAGGCTTTTTGGGGACAGCTCAGATCTGTTTATCAATTCCATCTCCTTTTATGTTCTGTGGAGAGTGCTTCCTGGCAAGTTGCATGTGAAATAGCTGGTGGCTCTGGAGGCTTGAGACATCTTTACCCTTCACATGAAGCAAAAAGATGTTGAGGAAAATTTTTGGAGCGTGCTAAATATTGTAATCCCTGCAGTGAGTTTGTTTTTGCGTATGGAGCTGGAAATGAGTCTTCATGCTGATTATTTTCTCACATTTGCTTCTGTATTAAATGCTTATCTTCCACTCAGAGTTCAACAGCATTTGCCTTTCCTTAAGTGATGCAGCAGTGGTTGCAGTTGTGTTCAAATTGCAGTGGTGTGTGATGAGCTGTGTTTTGGGTTACATAGTCATGGAACTGTGCTGTTCCCTTAGTTGGCACACCAGAACTTTCTTTGCATCCATAAAATACAGTTCTCCCCAGCTTTCCAAGCCATCCTGTAGCATGACAGTTTTCAGCATGAAAAAAAGAGATTCAAGAGGGACTTTAATCTCAATATACTCGGTCTATGGATTTCCAAAGAATCACTTGTGGTTGCATCAGAGGAAGCTCTGTTGGTTTTGCACCAGGGATGAGGCTGAACTAGGTGAGAGACATGTGAGACAGTGGTGATAGTGTGTTATCACCTCTTGTCCACATTTTCTTTCCTTTGCCTTGTGTTTTGGACTACATCTTTCTTTTTGGTGGGAGTCTTAGGGGTCTGGCATAGCCGGTATTCTGTGTGGTGTTGGAGCAATTAAGGAAGGACCCATCCCTGGGGATGCTAAGGGCTGAGCTCTAGCTATAGCAGTGAACTGTTACAGTGCGTCCTGAAATGTGTGTTCCTGCTCTGGGAAATGGACTCTTTGGGCAACACAGGGAGAGGGGTGGAAGACCTATGAAAAATGAGTACTTATTTTTCCAAGGTGTGGGGAAAAAAAACAAACAAAACAATCAGTCACCTTCGTCATCAGTGAACATCATGGGGATGTCTGTACCCATCCTCTGGTCTATACTGGGTGCTGCTAATTACAGCTTCTTTTGCTGCTGAGAGTAAGTTTGAATCTGTTCGCTCTGGCGATCCCAGCTTTTTAGGATGTCACCGGCCCCGTATCTCCATGCCTGGCAGTCCTTGTCCAAGGCCAGGGACCAGACTGCTTGTGCCAAGCCTTGGATTTGAGAGCACCCATCTTGGCTGAGGAAGGTCTTGGAATGTCTCCAGCTCTGTGCCCTATAGCAAAACCACCTACTGCAAAAGGCTCTTGCAAAGATGCTCTGGAGCTTGAGGGATGTTGCTGTAAAGGTCCAAAACACGACTGCTGTTCTTTCTGGTGCTGGCCTTGATTTTGGCTCTGTCCTGCTGGAGGATCCACAGCTTCGCTCTCCCTTGGGTGCAGTGCTTCCCACTGAGCAGAATTGGCTTGGATTCAGGAAAATAAACAGACCTCCTGTGCTGGAGCTGGGAGTTCCAGGCTGTTGCACAAGTGGAGAAGGTTGTAAGCAAACGACCATTTCATTGCTCTCTACCTGTGCTGTGGCTGCAGCTGGCTCTGCAGCGCTCTAATTGCATTGCCATCTAATTTATAGTATGCCGTGTTTGGAGGACAGCTTTATATTCTTGTTTCTAAATTCCTGTCTAGCCCCAAGAGAGGAAATTTATCACTAACCTTTTCCCTTTGCACATGGTTTTGTTTCTGCTCAGAGTCCTGCGTTCCAAACGCTTGCGGGATGCTGCTGTCAGTCATGTGGCTTTGGCGAGCCCATGCTGCATATCTGGGCAGAGGAGCAGGGTGATCTCTTACCTGAGCTGGTGGGATGCTCCGTGCTTTCCCAGCACCAGCTCCAGGACATGCTGTGTTCAGCGCAGATGGACATTAACAGCTTGCCAGTGCTGGTCTAACCCCAAGCCTATTAAAAGCCCACAAGACTGAGTCTTCCCCTTCCTCCTCCTGCTTCCTCCCCCTCCCTCCCTTTTCAACACCAGGTTTTTCAATAAATCATGTAGGATATGATCACACAGGAAACTTGCGATTTTTTTTTTTTTTTTTTTTTTTTTATGGCTAAGTTAGGAAGTGAATTCAGCTCTCCAGGGTTTCAGTCCTGTGCTTTTTAATCACGAGGTTCCCCATCCTTTCTACTTCGTCACTTGTGATATGACGTCTCCTCGGCTGCATAAGCTTTTCCCCTGCTTCTCCCTGCCCACAGAAACAATAGCTGCTGGAAAATGTTCTTCAAGAACCCAACATGGATAGGGATTGCTTGTGGAAAATGCAGATTTGATCTGTGTGAGGTCTTTATGTTGTTATTTTGTTTATTACTCAGTTATCCTTTTCCTTCAAAGAAAAGCAAAGCCCTTGGTTCTTGCAGAATTCATCGTTTCTGATGTGTTACTTGCTGGAAGTAACGTGCTCAAAATACTGCATTCCTTTGTGCATCTTTTCTTTATTTTGTCAGTGGGAGCTTAGGGAGTATAATGGGCAGATTAGCAACTGTATTTGTGGAGTAACCCATCTTTGTGCAGGTCTGGCTGGAAACCAATTAAGCTTGTCTTGATCTCTAAATGAGATTTTTGTTGAACGTGTTACCCAACTGCCTTGTGCATCCATTAATAGCAGGGTGGGATGAAAATAGCTGGACGTGTAAAGATCACGTGTTGGATAAAGAGAGGCGTTGGTTGCGGGGAGGTTTCCTGGGATGCGTGCGAACGGCCACCTCTTTGTGTGGCTGTTCTGTAGCTCTGGTTCTTGAAATGTGGGATTAGGTATATCTGGCCGCTAGTGTGCAAACCTCTGCGGTAGCGTGCCCGGCACAGGGTTGGAGGCAGAGCTGCTGGATAAATAGGAAATGTCCCGTGGACTTGGTTGATGTGCTTGTCCCCATCCCTGTGACATCCTTGGGGCGAGACCAAGGTGCATTCCGGAGTTCCTGGTGACTCTCAGCTGTAGGTCCCCCAATGTGCCTTGGCCTGGGTGTATCCCCCTGGGCTTGGGTTGCTTTTTAGCCTGAGAAAACCCCGCAATTTTCCAGAGGGTACGTTTCATCACCAGGCTGGGGGACCCTGCCTGAGTGGTGTTTGCAGCTGCTGTGATGAAAACCGGTCTGGGAACAGCACTTCAGTGCGGTGGTTTTGAAGACAGCCAACTAAATAAAGATGCCTTTAATAAACCCTGCCTTCGGGGAACCCTTATATCTCTGTCCCAGACTGTTTCTGCATTGAGATAAGACTGCAGAGCTGCTGGATTTGGGCTTTGCTTTGAGAAGTGTAGGTGGAGGAAGGGCACTGTGATTTCTTTTAAGGTGAAAACATTTGTTATGATCACCTTTATTTGTAAAGTACAGACTAGCAGTACACAGCCTAATGTCTTCTTCCCTGAATGTCTGGCTTCTCTGTCATGGCCAAATGGTGGGGCGAGTGATCTCAAGGGAAGGAGGAAAAGAAAACACCAGTTGAACTGTGCTCCCTTTGTGGGAAGGATCCCATTTTCCCCATCCCAGCCCTCCTGGCTGCCACCCACTGCTGCCTCCCTGGCTCCAAGTCAAGAGTGTGAGCAATGCCAGCGATGGGTTACAGGGCGTTGGTAGTGTGAGTGTAATGTTGAGCTCATGCAAGGGTGTAGCTGCTGCAGATGGACTGTAGCACACCGGAGACCATCCTCCTACACCACTTGGTTGTTTCCCATGGGTGTACAAACCAGACTCTCCCTGCGTGCTCCATGCTTTGCTCTTCATCACTCTTTAATCATAGAATCACAGAATGATTTGGGTTGGAAGTAGTTCCAACCCCCCTGCCATGGGCAGGGACACCTCCCATTAGACCATGTTGCTCAAAGCCCCATCCAGCCTGGTCTTGAACCCTTCCAGGGAGGGGACTTCCACAACCTCTCTGGGCAGCCTGTTCCATGTCACCCTCACAGTGAAGAACTTCTTCCTTACATCTAATCTAAAGTCCAAAACCTCTAAGATTTCTTGTGGAAGTGCTGCTTTTCTTTCTTCTTCCAGTGTAAAAGTACCGAATAAGAGATCCAGGTCTAAAGAAATTCCATGTCATGCTGAAGCCTATGGGCCGCATCAAGGAGGGTGATTATCACGTGGATCTTGACATCTTTGCTTAGACAAACTCATTCCCTCCCTATCGGGTGGAAATTTAGGTCAACCTGGGAGTCCTGGATCCACAAAGACCTGTATCTGAGTGACACAAGTGCCTTGTGGGGTGCCCCAACAAATGCAAAAGTCTCAGAAAAATGCAGAAGTGGGATGACTGGAAGATGGGTTTGGTGCTTGAGTGAGGGGGTATGGAGAGAGGGTGGGATGGCACCTTGCTACCTAGCTCCCTTTAGGGCTGGGGCTGGTTTGCTTTTTGGGATGCCGTTGACTAAAAAGATGGGGAATTTTAATGGCAGTGAGACAGAAAAATACCCTGTGGCAGGGTGTCCCCCAGGCTTCATGCTGCTGTTGTGGGGCTGAGCCGACATGGTGTAGTGATCTGATGTGGCATGGCAGACATGCCCCGTGGAGATACCATCTCCCGGGAGGAAAATGTAAAAATAACCATGTCTTTGCCTGCATCTTTGAGTTGCGTGAGACCTCAGTGAAGGAGATGGAGGATGAAATGTTATCAGTGGAAATTAAGCAGGAAAAGTGAATGTTTTCCCAGAGGCAGATCTGAACCAAAAGTCCTGGAAACAACAAGGGAGATGTCCTCACTCTCTTCCCATATTGTTCTGTGGTACAGAGGACACACTGGAGCTGGGCTCTGGGGTGGTATGATGGGGTTCTCCCTGTTGGCCATCCTCCTCTTCCTCCCTTTTGTCTGAAGGAGGTGCAGCACTACGCAGGCTACTGCACCTCATCCTGCGCCGTGGCTTCTGGGCCTAGATGGGTGATACAAACCTTTGTGAGACTGTGTCCTGCCCAAGGCTTTGGGAACCTGTTGGACCCACTCTGCAGCCTCTTTGCTGTGTGTTTTCCTTTTCAGCATTTTCATGGAGCAGGTCTGCTCCACCTCGGAGGACCACTAAGTCATGGAGCTAGGAGGATTCAATCCATGGGAGGTGTGGCTGATGGCAGACGGGAGCTCCTGGCATAAGCAGGCTCAGCTAATTTAATCTGTGGTGGCCCTGATCTCCTTTGCCTTCCCATTGAGTTAAATATACCCTTTGAGTTGTGGTTATGGAGGCTGACTCCCATTTTGATTATGCAAAACACAAACATGGACAGAGCCAGGTGGAGAACGGGATGGGGTATCCCATGGCCAAGACCCCCATTGTTCTCCTGCTAAGCTGTTATCTGGACCCCATCCAGGATGCGGGATGCTCAATATGCAGCTGCATGGAAATCTCTAGCTTTGGGTTTTCAGGTGATGCAGATTGTGGGAGCACCAGGTCTTGCAGCGTAGCTACAAGCTTTCCGTTGTCTGACAAGTGGCCACACTGCAGCTACCTGGGCATGGCTGGTGGCTTCAGGACAGAGAAAAGGTCTCTTTCCATCTTTGCAGAATTCCAGAGGCAGTAGTTCAGTATTTTTGGATGCAAAGGAATTAAAAAAGCTGTTGGTCAGCTTGAGCAGCAATTGGAAGAAGTTTTAGTTTTGTCAGGCAAAAGGGGAATTAAATGAGAGTGGGGAAGTTTAATATTAGTCCAAAGGTGCCACCTGGGAATTGATGTTCCTGGGATTAAGATCAGCAAGTCTTGGCCAAGTGTGTGTTGGGGGCTTGCCTGTTTGCACCCAGGTCTATCTGTGCTGACGCTCTGCTGGAGCTTCTGGGCAGGTCTCTGGTCTCTTTAACTCCTGATGTTTCTCTTGTGTGACAGCATCTCCAATTCTTCTGTGTTTGGTCCCATGAGAGTCCTGAAAAGACCAAAAAGTCACAACAACAGGTAAAAAGTGCTGGTGCATCTCCAGGCTGGCAGCCTCAAAGCCAAGAGTCATTTTATCTTTTAAGCCTTCTCTACTGCAGGCTTCAAAACAGCCAAGAAAGCCTTTCATCAGAAGAGCTTTCATGAAATGTGGCTTCAGGGTCTCCAGTATTGGCCACTTCTGAGTTAAATACCTGGTGACAGTCACGCAAATGGCAAATGACTTGTGGTGGTATTTGAGGGGAGGATGGCAAACCGCTACTCCCTGTTTGCTTATCTGTGGTATGTGACCAGCTTATCTGAGCAGCTGGATTTAACCCCCTTATCCGCCTGTGCTCTGGCAGCGTGCCATGCTGTGCCATGCCGTGCCAGAGCACTGTGCTCTCCTGCTTCTCTGCCCCAGCATGCCCGGAGGAGCCCGGAAGGCTTGCAGCCATTGCTGAATGTGGGGGCTTCCAAGGGAAATGGGTGTTTGCCCTCCCTGGGATGTTTGATTGTTATTTAAAAAAAATCCTCCTCTCTGAGAGGGATAATTAAGCTGATTGAAGTGGCTCAATGAATGATTTTCCCTTTAATTTAAAAAAAAATGTATAGCTAGATATAGATATGTCATCATGGTGCCTAAAAGAATGACCCCCTGACACGCTTTATCCCTGATTTCTTACAGATGGAGAGGGTAGGCAAACTTTAGACAAAAGAAGGGGGAACCAGCTTTCCCCTTGCAAGATCAACCTCTTGGCTTCTGTGGTGGTGCCCGAGTTTGATAGTTCAGAAAAGCAGAGAACTGCTTTCCAGGGGCAGGGTGGTTTGTGCTTTCCTGGCATCTCAGGCGCACGCGGTGCCAGTTTTCAGCCCTGGAAGGTGTTGGGTGGAGTGAGATCTCATCTCCCTGCCCTTGCATGAGCTGCTATGTAGGCAAAGGTGTTTCCTTCCACAAATGTAGTTGGAAGAAGGTCCCCTACCAAGGGTGAAAACTACGGTGAGTAGTGGGATGTTCTCATCCCTCTGCCCCTTCATCCCTGCAGCATTTGCTGGCCTTGGCTCCAGCTCCACACTCTGCCTTTCCTCTTTGCCATTTTAAAGGACTTCCAGTGAGTGAAGAAGTGGGTATTTACTGGCTGCATATTCCTGTCTGACACCTTTGTGGTTCACTCTGGCATGACAGTGACTTTAAGGATATATTTGTGTTGTATATGCAGTTGTTGTATATGCAGTGTTATTAATTGTGAGGGGCAGCCGGTACCCTCTGTTTTGATCACCAGTACCCCCAGTGCCATGCACATCTTGTCTGCTGCAAGGAGACGTTTGCAAATGCTGCAGTGCAGAGGCCATTGAATTTTTTTTTTTAATTTGCAGCGTGGAGGTGGGTGGTCCATCCAGGGCAGCAGTTCCCTGTCCATGAGCCAGAAGGATGCTGCAGAGCCAGGAGCCATGCCCTGGGGATGGGAGGAGGTGAGGGGCAGTGTGAGGAATGGTGTCACACTGGGGATGTGAAACCTGATAGTGTTTTATTCTTCAAAGCCAGCGCACGTGGGAATGGCAACCCTTTAATGGCGAGTTAAGTGATCAGATGTGATGAAATGGGTTTGGTTATCAAAATACTAATCAGTGCCAAGGGGATGGGGTGTGTTTTGGGGAACAGGTGAGGCAGTGTGGCAGGGCGTGGGTGACTGCAAGCACTGGGGACCACAAACACAGCTGTGTGTGTGCCTGCGTGCCCTCGTAGCTTTGAGCTCATCGCTGCTGGGAGTCCCTGCCTCAGATCGCTGCCAGGGACGCGATACCCTTTATTAATCTGCCAAGATAATTGTAGTTTTAATGTACCAGTGCGGGAGTTCACATGAGGCTTTCCTAGAAGACCTCCTCAGGTACCATCCTGGAGGCATCCAACAACATGACTCTGCATCTTCACTGATGGTTTTTTAAAGTACATCTCAAATTGGTGTTGCTTTTAAAAATTAGGAGATGATCTGAAGATAGGGATGCTGGGAAGTGATTTCAGGAGGTGATTTGGAGCTGTGGAAAATGATTTGAGCCATGATCAGCTGTGCCTACTCCTGCAAAAGGCAGTTTTGGAGCAGTGCTGCTGCTGAGCCCATGGTGGAAGGGCAGCCCCTAACCCTGCCCTGGGCGTTGAGGGTGCTTTGACTGATGAGGGTGCAGGGAAGCACTACACATGCATTAAAGTTGGGGAAATGCTTCGTGCTGGGGATATGAGCCTTTTCATCAAGAAGCTACAAAATGCAAGCATATATGACGTTGTCAGGGGAGTGGTGGTGGGCATCTAGTGGCTCTTCAGTCTAGCAAACACCCCATGACTGGAAGGCAAAGCCAGGTGCATGATACCTGGAACAAGGCACAGGTACATCTGTCTATTTATTTCTGAGCTGCATTTAACCACTGGAGCAAAGACTTACAGAAAATGGTCTCAGTCTTTTCTCAGTGTCCTGGGTCCAGACCACAGGTGACCCTGGGAGGGAATTTGAACTTGATAAAGCACATTAAGCCATCAGTATCAAGAGAAGCAGATAAGAATAGCGAGCTGCAACACTTGAGAATCCCATACTCCAGGAGCAATCACTCTTTCAGAGCAGACACTTCTAATGTGGTGTCACAGGGCTGGAGGAGGACAATGCAGAAGAGGTCAGTATGGATCTTTGCCATGTCTCACCAGGGCAGGCAGTCTCACCTCCCTGCCCTGTGCTGAGCAAACCCCAGAGGGGTGTCTTGGGCAGTGCACAGGATCGTGTCAGTGAGAGCAGCCTCCATGTCCCACTTTGCCTGGTGGCTGCAGCCCTAAGCAAGCCAATGAGAAGATGTAGATGGACCTTCTGCAGATGCAGACTTGATGACAAGGAACTTTTTTATCTACTTGCTTGCAAAAATCATCCTTTGTCTCAACCCACTGTGGAGCATAAAGGTGGGGACTGGATGGGACATGGCACAGATCCATGCTGGCCTCTGAATCATCCTCCACCAGCACTGCAAAGTCCTGTTAGAAGTGTCTGCTCTGAATGAGTGGTTTCTTCTGGAGTATGGGACAAATTACAGCAGTGCAACTTCTCACTGCTGAGGATAGACCTCATTTTGTCGTGTCCCATTGCTCTGAATGAAGTAATTTATAAGGACATTTTCCACAAATCAATAAATCCATGCTTGCTGCTAAGCCTGGGAGGTTTAATTTGCTCTAGATATTGCACTGAGTGTCTCTGTCCTGAATTGCACCATGAAGTTCTGCACTTTGGGAGAGGATAGGGTTACTACTGGATCCTCTGGGAACACACTTCAGGCGGCTGATGGTGCCTGGTCCTTCTTAATTATGCATCTCCTAACATGGGCTAAAGAGATCAGGGAGGGTGTAAGTACAATATTTTTTCTCTGTAAGTGTGTGGAGCTGGAGGCCTTGGCCACTGTGCCAAGCAATTCCTGATGTTACATGTCTTGGGGAAACTGAAGCCAAAAATAAAGGTGAGGAGAGAGCATTGGCATTTAGGAACCGTGATGTGAAAAATCTCGGTTACAAGGAGGCTTCCCTTTCACATCTCCATGTGATGTCTCCTGTTGGGAGGAATCAAAAAATTGCTGTGGCACCCACACCACCTCCCCTTCCAAAAGCTGCTTTTGTGAGTTTTGAATGTGATGCACGTGTGTTTACAAGGCCTGCCTCAGGACCTGCCTGTAAAAGAAACACAGAAGCACAGCTCTGCTGCACAAAGATAAGTCAAAAGATAACCCCAAGACTCCTAATCCTGAGCTTATTTCCCTTGCTTTGTCCTAGCACTGTGGTCTGGTGAGACTGGAGCCGTAGTCATGGATGGGTTCATCCTGTTGTCAAGACACAAGAGGGGACCTTGCTTTCACCTATGCACTGTGGGTTTGGGTAGTTCCTGACTTGTTCCTATGGCCCAAGGGGTGTTTTGTGGACCTCTGAGATGATGGGGCACAGACTGGGGTCAGCCATCCCCATGAGCACCCGGAGCTCAGCTCTCCATCCTACTCCACCTGCCCATCGGAGCCCCCAGGAGCTCCTCCACTTCTCTTCCACAGTGACTCTGCGACCATTTTGCATCTCTTGGAGGTCAGAGCTCATGCTGGGGAATCCAGCAACATTCCCAGAGCCGAACCACTCCATGGCAAGCGGGTGTGTGCCTGCTCTCTGCTTCTCATTTCCTTCATCGCTGCAGAGAGCAGTTGAGCTGCACATGGGGTTTCAGCAGGGTGTCCCCTCTTTTGTTCCTATATATTAGAAAAGTCTGTGCATGTGTTTATATTTAAAAAATAAAAAAAAAGGGGGAAAAAAAGCAAAGTATATATTTATATATATACTTTGCCAAACATAGCTGCTTGGGAGAGCCACTCAAACTGGTTCACTGGGGTGAAGGAGGGATGTTGCTCGCAGGTGCATACCTGTTGTGCTGGCAGCCACGTGATGGTCCTGCTGGTCCAGCGATGCTTGCACATGGAAATGACAAGTGTTGGCAGGGAGTGATCTCAAACACACCTAGAAAGAAAATTCCCTCTGAGGTGACCAGGCTTTGGAGTGAGTCTCAGCACTGGTGGAAATGTCCCACTGTTATTTGTATCACAGCCTGGCCCGAGCCTTTCCACATGTATCCATCTCACATTTGCTGTCTCCATTTTTCCACATGCTTGCTGGTGTTTTGGGATAAACCTGATGCAGTTTCTGATCTCAGGGCTGGATGTGGCCTTGCTGCTTGCCGCACTGCTGTCTTCTGGGACAGCGAACAGAAGGTCAAAGTATCATTGTGCCAACGCCAAACTGGGGCAGCCATATAAAGTTGCCATTTTAAATAATTGCCAGCATCATTTCTCCTCCCTTCCCTTCCCCCCGTCCTTGTGTTCTTCTCTGGCACTGTGTCCTTCCCCACCCACAACCCAGGGGCTGCCTGGATCTGCTCAGGATTTATGTTAAAAAGGAAATGTTATGTACGTAATTAAAACGTCCTATAGCTGGGTAAAAATGGGATTTGGTGCTTACTGCTGTGACTCTTTCTCATGCATGAGGGTGAACTGATTGATTACTGAGGTTTGAGCTTAAATATTCCCCTGAGCTCCACTGGCATTTAATGTGGGGGGGAGGGCAGAGAGAAGGAGAGGAGGAAAATGATGGGTTTCCTCCAAGGCAAGGAGAGTAGGGGAATGTCTACTGAGCTCATCGTCTTGCCTTGCTCTGCACACCGTCTGCTGCAACACAGGCTCCCAGCACTGGTAACATGGACCACGATAAAGCAGGTGCTTTACCCTGCATCCACAATGGTGGGCGAGCTGCTGGTGGGCTTTGCCAGTTCCTCTCGCTGCCAGGTCGAGTATCCCATCCCTGTCACTCAGCTGCATCCCCAGCTTCCTGGATCAGATCCTTGAGCCCAGCAGCAGGGTAGACCTGCTGTCCCTGCCTTTCTCTCTAGAATTCCTTATTTATTGATTTTTCCTTAATTTCTTTTAATCCAAAACCCCCTCTTTTATTGGTTTCGATGGGAGGGGAGGAAAAATCCCAACGTGCTCCTCCTCAAGCGCATGGTGGGAGCCTCGCTGTGCCGGCACAGGTTGGAGACACTCGCCAGAGCCCGCTCTCCTTGAAGTCTAATTTTAGCTGAAGGCGACAGGATCCCTCCAGGGTATGGCGGAGGTTTCCTATCAGCCTAGACCTTAAGAAACATGCAGGCAAACAAAAATAACACAGAAGCACTTAGGTTTATTTGGGTGAATTCTTTTTAAAAAGGGTGTGACTCATTTTTGCAAGCAGCCCCGGCACACACTGGCTTTGTTCTGCTGCAGTCGGGTATTTCAGGTCTTCCAAGATTTGATCAGAATAATTAGTTACTGTCTGTTTATACCTTCTGTTTTTGTTGCAGGCTTTCCAAAAGGCGTATTTATCTTCCAGAGTGCTGCCTAAGTGTCACTTAATCATTAAGCATCTGATTTCCTCTAAGTTATCTGTCATGCTGCTTATGTAAGTAAATTAAAAAAAAAAAAAAAGAAAAAAGAGGAGGGTGGGAGGGAATGCTGTTGGTGGATTCTGCTTGGGGGGGCAAGGGGGGGCTGTAAGGATTTTTCCTGATTGTCATGGGTTTAATTGTGAGTTGCCTTTGGTTCCCAGCCTGTCATGCGGTGATCAGAGGACTGCATGTTTGGATTGGCACTTAACGACCCAGCCAGTTTAATGAGGTTGCTTTCAGCCAAGTCTTCATGTATACCCTACTAAACTGGCCAGAGCTGTGTTACTCCTTGTCATTTCAGGAGGGGGAGAAAAAGAACAGGCTTTACAGAAATAAAGAGCTTTTGCTTTCTCTTGTACAGTTACTCCTTTGACTCCTTAACCTGGTTGTGTCCCTCATAAAAATTGCATCTCTGCCTGGAAATGTTACCACTGTAAGTTTGCCAGGATTGGAAACTGAGTGTTTTTCAGCCTCTATTTGCATGTTTGGTTTGCGAAGGGGGACCAGTGATACCCACAAGGGAAGGGGCCAGGGTGAGGGCAAGGTGGGACCAGCAGGATTTGTGGGGCTTTGGTGGCTTCAGCAGAACAAGCAAAATGTGTATGGAAGCTAAGGTTGAAGTCCATCTCCTCTCTGCATTTGTTGGGGGAAGACAAACCACTGTGTTGGGGCAAGTGTTGGGCTCCATGCTGCAGCACAGCTGAAGCTGGGCAGGTTTCCTAGGTCCTGTCTGTCTCACCCAGCTCCTGAGCAACATCTTTGGGAGATGCCAGCAAATCCTCTGTCCCCTCTGGGACTGTTGTGGTGGCTGTCACATTTAGCACGGGGTTGCTGGTAGCCCTCATTCTTTCTGCTCCGGTGTGTGTGGTGGTGTGAAAAGTCCAATTTGATGGAAGTGTTCTTAAGGAAGGCTGTCAACCTGATTTTTTCCTGGATGTTTACCCATCTGGAAAGCTGGTGGAGGTTCAGACAATACCTCATGAAGCTCTGGAGATTTGTGATGTGCAGTGTGGCCATTGCTCCTGGCCAGCATTGCCTCTCCAGCCACAGCAAAGGGTGCCAGAGCAAGTGATGAGTCTCTAATCCCAATCCTACTGGTGTGTGCCTGCCTGCTTCACTCAGCCTTTTGCACATCTGCTTGGTTTGGGCAGAGGGAGACGTTGGGAGGAGGAGCAGAGCTGCTGAGAATTGAGGAGGGTGAAAGCATAAAGGGGCAGTGTCATTGGGGTGGATGCTGGGAGTAAAAGGAGATGACATGGCTTGTTTGCCCAGTGCTTTAGAAACTGCTTGATTAAATGGAGCGTTCACTAGGGAGCTACATTTGGCTTTTAAATAGCTTTGGAGGATGTGAATGCTCTGTGTTGCTCCTCTCTCCTTCCTAGGGCAGGAGTCACGTCCTGTCCCCATCTCTCTTTGAAGAACTTCCCTCTGTTGGAAGTCCACCTTGGAGCATGGGAGGTGCAGCTTGGTGGCTACCTGCTTTGAAAAAGCCCTTCCAGGTCTGTCCAAACTTCTCATCACTCCAGACCATCCTTCCCTTGAGTTCTCCCAGTCTGGCCACTGTAAGCCTCAGCAATCGTGACTGAACACGAGTCCCCTTTCCTGTGGAGGTCACTGCATGCCAGGAGGCTTGGTGCTCACCACACAGCATTGGCTGGTGTGGGATGAGCTGGCTGGTCTTCTATCACCTCTTCTTGAGCATCTCACTTAAGGCAGAGCTGAGGTCCCTGTGGCTTTCCTATGCTTTTGCAGGGCTGTGTGTTCTTTTCTTTCAGCCACCTGAAAGTCTCCTCCTTTACTGTAGAAAAAGAAAGTACTTCAAGGTGCTGCTTCTTCTTGGGCCCCATAATAATGCACCCTTGTGCTGGAGGGTGCCAAAGTCAGACACAAATCAAAACACAGAGGGAACGCAAAGGATCTTTGCTCTCAAAAAGCTTTATCTCAGTCAAGAATATTCCCCCACACCATAGCCACCCTGGGGTGACAGACTCTGTCTCCCTGTGCAAGCAGACTGTGGTCACCAGGTGCCACTGAGGTTCCCCCAAGCACAGGGCTGCTTCCCTGCTCTTGTCCTCCACCATGTGCCCACCAGCCACTTCTCGATATGTCGGGGAAGGTTTGGGAGGAGCACACCCCATTTTCCTCATAAAACTCCAAACAAGAGGCTTGGCCTGGTTTAGATTTTAAAAATAACTTGCAGATTTGGAAGCTAAAGTTTCAGAAGGGCTCCAAACAGGATAATGGCTTTGATCGTGGCAGTTCGAGATCAAGGTTTGCTGGATCAGCTGGAAAAAATATTGTAGCATCTAGGCTTTATCATCCTCAAGCAAGGCTTTTTTTTTAGCCCTACAAAAGATCTGATCAAAAGCCCACAGCTGATAGGAGGACTCCTTCAGAAAGGAGCCTGATCTGGGGTTTGATTGTGTCCAGAAGGAAGTTGAAAGAGGTGGAGATCAGCTTTGGATCTTTGAGGACCTCTGAGACTCCTCTTTGCAGGTGCTGCTGTTTCCAATGAGGCCATGGCCACGGGTGGAAGCAACAGGGTGAGGAGGCTGGGTATTGTGACCTGCTGTGTGCCAGCCCCCTGGTTCCCAGAGCAGTTGGTTCTTGCAGCTGAGACCTCACTGCTCACCCTATGGCTGCTGCAGTTAGAGTCAGCTGCTCAGACATCTCCCACAACCATCTCAGTTTTGACTGTGTAATAACCACAACTGTCCACAGTTGTTGGTATTTGGATAGAAATTCAGTATTTCTTGCTTAATTGTGGAAGATTTGTGTTTTTCTCTCTTTACAGAAGTCTTTTGTTTGTTTGGTTGGTTTTTATGTTATTTCTATTATTATTAATTATTATTTTATTTTATATTTTATTCCATTATGTCAAAGGATTTGAGGCAGAGGAATGGTTTTCTAAGGTGTCTGAAATAAACCCAAAAAGCCTATCGTGAAGGTGAGGACATTTGGCCATGTGTATTCACTGACTCTCTTCCTGAAAGCCCACGTAACAATTAAGCTCCATCATGCTGGAAAATGCCTCGTTGAGAAAGCAGAGGCAGATTTTCTTTGAAATGCTGCTTTTTTCTGCACAAGAGTCTTAGTTGCATTTTGGCAGGTGTATGGTTGGGGAAGTCGTCACCAACCATCCCCTCAGCACACTCTGTGATGCTGCACTCAGATAATGGTACAAGGAATGCAACCATATCCCGAGGCTTTGGTGGAGTAGCAGCCTGTCTGTGAAAGCTTCAGCTGGAAGCTTTGAAAAACATTTGGAAATGTTTTGGTAAACATTTGACTCAAGGATGCTGTAGCTCCAGGTTTGGTTGCTTCTCTTTTCTTTGTCCTTGAGAGAGGGGAACTGATGTTTGGTTTCTGTTTTTTCTGTCACTTATTCTTCTAAACATACTTACTTCCAGGGATGAAGCAGAGCAAATGCCGGCGTGCAAAGAGTCGGCAGTGTAAAACTGTATTAAAATTTGCCTTAAAGGGATTTTGAGAGGTTATCTTGTCACCAAAGCAGGGTCAGTTGGATCCATGCATCAGACTGAAAGGTGATCCTGTTTGCTGAGAGGTGTTTTTCTCATAAATTATCTAAAGGGCAGAGGCAAAAATGTACCAAATAATGCTGTCAGTGTATGTGTGCAAGCCTCCCTCAGCTTATTCAAATCATTTGTTGAATAATAATTGTTGAAAATTAGTGCTGAGTTTGTTCCCAGAGCTGTTCAGAGTAATATTCCAGAGTAGCCTTTGCCACCGTGGCATTTGCCAAAATACTGCAGCTTTCATGGATGAGATGCATTTATCCATAGCCTATATTTGACATGGGACCATCCCTGTTTTGCCCCATTTCTGAGACAACCAGACCTCAGAAGCCCCACTGGAACAAAGAGCAGTTTGTTCTTGGTTTCTTGTGAATTAGATGTGACTTTCCAGTTCTCCAGGTGGTCCCCGCTTGAGCTGGAGGGTCAACAACAGAAAGCTCCCAGACCTACCCCAACAACACAGGGAAGTTTGGGACGCTGCAACACCAGCCCCATGGAAGTCAACAACAGCCTCTCCTCTTGACATCTGCAGCTTTAGATAAAGCTGTGACATCCTGAGCTATGGTGGGAGGGGAAAAGCCTCACTAGAAGTCCTCATGTACTTTGAGATCAAGAGCCAAAAGATGCCTTTCCATTCTTTTACCCTGCATCTTCTTCCAACGCAGACATTTTTATGTTTCTACGTTTCTTCTATCCCAGCTTTGTGTCTTGAATGATGCATCAGAAAAACCTACACACAAAAGCCCTAACTCAATGCCCTCAGCTTTTAAAGGTGCTGCAGAGCTCCAGTGGGTCTTTTTTCCTTGTGTACAGCTCCCCATTTCAGTGATGAAAGGTTAGCTCTCCAGATAGTGTTGCATTGATAGTAGCATTCACACATCCCAGACAGTTACTGGTTTTCCTTCATCTAGTCCTTTCCCCAATTAGTTTATAGTAGGTGATAGCAAAATTCATCCCATCTTTGGCCATGTGGCAGGCTTGGTGAGTTCCCTCCCCCTTCCCATCTGTACATTTAAAGTCAAGATGGCTGGCATTAGCGTTATTGTTTGGCCAAACGTATGCGGAGATATCACGGCTTAGATTTGTTACAGATGGGTTTCTGGATATAGTCTAAGGCATTCTGCCAGCCAGTTTTATATCTGTGTAAAAGTGATTGGCATCCCTATAAATAAAGCTGCTGTGGGGTTACAAATCTAAATATACTTATTCATGAAATTATTTTTACATCTCAAGTGGGTTGCCATCCTGTTATCATAAATGAACCATGCTCTTCATGTGTGTTATCCGCAGCTCCAGCAACACAGCTTCTGAGGATTTGAAATATTTTTTCCCTTCTAAGTACTTGCGTGTGAATTATCCAAGTCCCTGTGCCATGGTGGGATGAAGGACTTCTTCACTGGGATTTCTTCACAGTCATCACGGGGAATGACCTTGTCCTTATGACTGTTGTAGACAAAGCTCCAGAAACAGTGGTGGCTACAAATGCAGGAATGTGGACTCTTTCCTTTTTGGCTCACAAATGAGTATGACTTTGCTGGGGTATTTAGTCCTCGTGGCCAGGTAAATACAATTTGCATGGTTCCTTTGGTGGTGGGAAAGACTCCCCCACTAGCATCTCCATCCATGTCCTTGGGTGGGGAGTCTTGCAAAAGATTTCTTCCCTCTGTGCTGTGGGCTGAGCAGCATGGGAAAAGGGGTCCTTATTTAACCATTCCTGCTGCCATTTCAGCTACAGAAGTGAGGCAGAAAATGCCCCAGACCAGCTCCGGACCGTTCCTTGATCTCGGGAGGTGGAGGGAGAGCCCAGCCAAGCACCCATGCATCTGAGCAGCGATGCAGGCGCTGGTAAATTGGGCTTGGGCTTTGAACAGGCTAATGAAAACACTGCAAGCTGCAACCTCTGGGACTTTCTTTGGGTGTGTTTTCCTTCTTTCAAAGCATTTGAATATTCTTTCAGCAAGTGATGTGATCACGTGTGCCTGAGAGGCAGAATATCAGCCTCCTCACTTTCTTTGGGAAGAATGGGCATCGTTGAAAGTTCACCTATGATTTTAGTATAGTTTCCTAATGAAAGGAAGCTTTAAAGTTGATCTGTCCATCTGCTCCTTCTCCTCTGTCACTGACAATTCATCAAATCCCTTGGCTGGTTTTGTCCTCTCTTCCAGGCTGATTTTCATCTCAAATACATGGAGCTGCCACAAGTTTTGTCAAAATGAGCATCAAGTTAGAAGAGTTTTGCGGAGGTCTTTTTATTAAGGGAAGGGATGCAAGGAGAACTCAGTCTGTACTAGACACGAGGGAATACACATAAACATTCTGAGCATCCAAGCCATAAAGAGTTCTTCAGTTGGATTTACCATGTTACGAGACACCAGAGAGCCCGCGCTGCACAACTCTACACAGACACATAGGTGTTGCTGGGGTCATGTTCACCTACGTGAGCTCTCTGATGTATAATAAATATAAGTTTGTCCTGCAGCCTTAATATGAATATAGCTGATATTGCTTAGGTTCACAGAGGGAAATCTCCCCTTCATTACTGTTGGTATTGCTAGTGCTGCTTACCCCGCCGAGTGTAGTTCCTGTAGCATAGCAGGGTCAGTGCGATCTTGTAGGCTCTTCAGAGGTTGGCAGCAGCATTTCCACGTCTTGACCCCTTGCTGGTCCTGGTTTTAGCTCTGTGTGCCATTCGGTGTTGTGAAGATGAAGGAGGAGAAGCTGCTGGGATTTGGCATCTTGAAGGTGGGATCTGGATGATGGTGTTGAAACTCTCACTGTCTTCTGTCGCTGGAAAGCTTTGTGTGGCAGATGAGCAGCAGATGGAGAGGGGAACCTGCCAAGCCAGAGTGGTGGGTTCTGTGTCCCTGCCCTGGGTGACTTCTGGTGCATGGTGGCAGAGTTGTAGCAGAATGGTAGAAGTAAGAGCTTGGCGTTTGGGTTGTGTCCTGGAGGTACAAGGGTTGATGTATAGTTTGGACAGGCCATATCTGATGAACTTACAAGTGCAATGAATCACCGTGCCTGGTGCAGGTCAGGGCAGAGATGACCTTGGCTGTGGCACGAGCCCTGCTGTGTGGCTGTTGCCAGCAAGCAGAGAGGTGGTGGCCTCCAGGAGTGATGTTCCCATGGTACCTGTGTTCTGCTGCAGACCCTGATGCAGTAAGGGAACCCTTTCCTCACCAGACCAGCAAAGAGCTCCCATTTGGCACGTGTTACCCAGGCTCTGGAGATCCTGGTGTGGGTACTCAGAGTGTAAGGTAGTGTGGAGGTTATGGCATGTTCTGTTGTGCTTGGCGTTGCTGGGAGTTAGCTTCTGATAGATGGGTCCTATGTGGGTTACATCGTGTGAGGAGGAAGGGAAAGATCCTGAAAGACCAGCCAACCACTTCCCTGCAGGGATACGATGGCATGTGAACAGGTCTCAATGTTCATTGTGTTCTTGGTTAGCTGCCAAATGTTTGCATATCTGCCTGGCTTTTACTAGTAGGTGTCAATAATTTTTTTCCATGCCTGTTTTTTATTCTCTGCTTTTCACCAGAGCTTGAATTCTTTGCAGTGTTGGGTTTTTTTTTTGTCTTTGTTTCATTTTTGTGGGTGTGTTTTGTTTTGTTTTGTTGTTGTTTTGTTTGGGATTTTTTTTTTCTCCATTTGGTGCCTTAGTAAGAACACAGATGAAGTACTGGGAACCCGAACTATATCTGGCTATTACATGTTACCCGATTAGACGCCATGGTAATAAGCATTTGAATCTAAAGCTAGATTAGGCAGGGAGCAGTCTGGGGCTGGATTTGCATAGCACACATTCCTTTTCCATATGACGTGTTGGTAAATCTACTGAAAGTGAATTTATAAAGCACTGGCATGTTTCAAGTGCTCCTGTCAATGCGTGGGTTGTTTTCCCCACGAGGCACTCAACTAGGCAAAAAATGTCCGTGATAGTCTGGAAGATGCTTTTTCCTCCCTCCTCCTGCTCTCATGGCTCATGTTGCAGTTGATGGGGATGGGTAGCTCTTGCCAGCTCTAAAAAGCTGCATTAATGAAGTTTTAAAAGTTTCTGTCTGTAGATACAGCTATTCCAGGGTGTTTTCTCTTCCTGCAGCAGAGTGAATCTGGGGGTTTCAGGTACCTAAATCCAACTGCAGCTTCTTCAGGCTTTTGCTGCAATGTCTTGTGATGGAAAACGCTGCGAATGTTTGTTATCCAAAAGCCACTTAATTTCCTTCCCATGTGGACAGTCATGAGATTGTGGATGATCTCACTCTGAGTTACTCAATTCGAGTGTGTTCAGGGCCTCCAAGCTGCACTGTTGACTCGGAGCAATGGGCTACCAAGGTTAGACATGGAGGAAAATGTTTTTCAAGGTTTAGGATAGTGGCTGGACAGCAAACCTGCAGGCTCTCCATTGTAAGAGGGGGATTGAGATGGAGGTTGTGGATGTTCTTGTTCCACTGTAGAGAAGGTTTGAGATGGATGTTCTTGTGCTATGCTCTAAGCAGAAAATGGCGTTACCCTGTTCTTGTGGCGACCTCGAACTCGTGGCAAAGCACAGAGCAATGGTACCTTTGAGTGTCTCAGCAGAGTTTCTCTGACTTCACTGCAGCCCCCAAGATGGTGGATTTGCTTTTCTGTTGTCAGGGCTCTGCTTAGCCTCTTCAGGACCCCAGTGAACACGGCTCATCCCACTTGAAGCTTTTGCTTGACCTGCTTGTGACCCTTGTAGCATAGACAAGAGAAAGAGGAATAGGGCTCAGCTCACTGGATTTCAAGCTTGGTTAGACCTTCTGGGCCTTCTTGAAAAATCTGGTTAATGGAAAGCTGCAGCCCTGAGTGGCTTCCGTCAGCAAACTCAGTCACCACCTCTGCTGCTGGAGGTGTTTCAGCTCCAAAGCCACTAAAGGGATGGGGGTGTGTTTGGGGTGTTGGGGACTCCTTTTCTCACTAGAGAGTTGGGTGGACCTGATATCAGTCAAAGACATCACCCTGAGGCCAGGAAAGGAGGTGAGCTTTGAAGGAATGCCACAAAGATGCTGATCACCAGTGGTAGCTTTGCCCATGTGGCAGATTTGAAGACCCCTGCAAGACCTTGCCACCAACAGGGCTCAAGAACCCTCAAATAGATGAAGTTCTCAGTTGTTTTGGATTGTGAGTAAACCAGTAAAGTACTTCAATGGGAAGTACTTTAATTTTTCTAGCCAGAGCAGTGGACTCCAACCCCAAGTAAGAAGACATCTGCAAGGAGTTGTGAGCTTGGAAAGGGCCAGGAGCATTGAAGAAATCTTTCCCAATGTCCAATCTAAACTTCTCATAATACAATTTGAGACCATTTTCCCTTGTCCTATCACTTGTTACTTGGGAGAACAAACCAAAGCCCACCTTGCTAGGACCTCCTTTCAGGCAGTTGTGGCTACAGCACATGGGAGGAAGCTGCTTGTTTAAATATCTTCAGGGATGGAAAGCTTTTATTGGAATATGTGGCTGGTGAAGTGTAAAAACCTGCAAAAAAGAGAAATCCACTTCTATATGTAGCCCTGGTGGGGAGGTGGCCACCATTGCTGTGATATTACACCTTTAAGTGGGGTTGCCTCACTGTAAAGTTTGCTCCAGTGTCTTAAAACATCATTTAGAGATGGAGGTACACAGGATGCCTGAGGCATTAGGGATGCTATGGATGCCCTGTTTGGACATCAGAGTGTCTGGGGAAAAACAGATTTGGTTAAATCAATGCACAAAAGAAAAAAAAAGACATCCCTTGCATGTACTGAGAGTGTTTACATTTGGTTTGTATCGATGCTGCTGATGCTGATACTTTCCTGGATTAAGCATCAAAATAGCTTCTACTGATTTTTAAATGTATCCCTTTGGGATCTCCACTGGATCTATGTTGCTCCTGCTGGGAAAAAAGGGCCTTCCTTCGGTCCATCCCTGGCAGTGATGAGTCAGCCAACTTCAGAGCAAGCGCTTCTTTGCAGGGAGGCAGGATAGTTAGGCCATTAAAATATCATGTTCTCATTAAGCTGAGTCCTCCAAATTGGAGGTGTTGGGTTTGAGCAGCTCTTCTGGGAAACCCAAGTCCCGCTGTCCTGTGGCATGGGGTGCTGCAGCTCCATCCTGGTCAATGCAAGATTTTTGCCATAAGCTCCATCGTTTTTCATCCACACCAAAAAACTACAATCAAACTTTCCAACTGGCCTCCCTTGCTGTGCTTGCCTGCTTTTCTTTATTATGTTTCAATGCAAACAGCCTTTCAGTCTAATGTGATAAAAATTACTGTTAAAAAATCACTGCTTTTTCCCAGGCTGTGTGGGAGCAGGCGTCACACTGGAGCTGTTGACATCACGTTGTGCCTGATGCAAGCTCACATACATTGTTTTTTGGTGTTTGTCTGCTGAAGCAGAGAGGAATTAGTCTCCTACTGGCAGGCCAGTGGCTGGCGGTCATTTCTGCCATCAGACGTATTTATTAAGGAATTCTCAACCCCAGGTTCATACTTTAGGAGGAAAAATCGCTCTGGTTTAACATCAGGATTTAAAATCTTTGAAGGGAAATCAGCATTGTAGATGAGTAGGCCAGCTGAGAGATCTGACAAATGTGTTGTGTTTGCTTTGGGCACTGTCTGCACTACAAGGTTAATGATATCATGAGGTTTAATGATATCTACCCATCAAGGTCTCTGTTAGGAAGGACTTCTATTTACAGCAGCCTCCAACCACTTTCCATTTTGAAAAAGAAAAAAACCCAGCTTGCTACACACCACGAGCTGCATTAACACCAGTGGTTCCAGTAGCCTCACTGGGTGGATAATCCTAAAAATCTCCAAATGCAACCCCAGAGTAGCCCATTGGGACTCAGTTCGTAGTTCCTTGTTGCCTTGCTGTCGTGGTGACCCCGCAGTGGATGTTGCTGTGCAGAAGGACTGGAAGCATCTGCTTCAGAGCAACTTAGAAACTCCAGTTTGCAAAGCCAAATTAATTAAGAGGCTTTAAAAGAGGAAAAACCTGCCTTCCTTCCCTCTTCGTTTTACACTCAGAGAACCCAGGGATTACTGCTGAAATGGGGAGCAGTGAAACGGAAAGCTCGGCAGTGAGGCTTTGCATATGATAAATCAGTCACGGCCAAACATTCATTGGAGAAGCAGGGCTTGAGGCTGGGGGTGGGGGGAGGATAAAAGGGGAAATTAAAATAAAGGAAAGCTTTTATTGAACTATTGTTCTCTGGGAAAAGGCTAATTGGCAAACAAATATCCTCCTCCAGTGGGAAATACAGCTCCTCTCTCCCTGCTTGCCAGGCTGTTGAGTTTTTATTGACAAAAGCTTTGCATCGTCAGAGGGAGTCGGGTGTGATCTCTGAAATGAAGCAGTTTAAAGCCATGTCCTTTCTGATGGAGAGGGAGATACTGAGAGGTGACATCTCCTTCCAGCAGCTGGACTGGGAGGTAGTCCTGGTGCCTGTTGGGTTGGGAGGTTTCTGATGACCAAAGCAGCTCTTCCTGGCTAATTATATGTAAGATGTCATGTTCTGGGGTGGGCTTCACATATCGCTATTACTGGCCTCATGGAGGTGTTTTGTGCTTTGTATGAGTGTTTTACCCCAGTTGAGGCCAAAACCAGCAGTGGAAATGGAGTGGGACTGGCTGTTGGCTTGTGCTTGTGCTGGGTGATGAGGATGGAGCTGAGATGGAGGAGGGTACTTGCCCCGGGATGCCTGGTGGGGCTGTAGCAGCCTCCTGAGCTGCCCATGGGGCCTTGCATCCCTTTATTGACTTTTTGGCCTCAAGGGCTGCCTGGCCAAGGCTTGGCATCACCCAGCTTAGACACCTGCAGAAGCTTCCTGAGAGACCAGATTCAAACGGCAAAGGACAACTTTTGTGAGGGTCTTCACTGCAAAGCTGTGAGCTTTCCAGGAGAGCCCCTGCTTGGTGCTAATCCTTCCCAGGGTGTGACTTCATCTCTGAAAGAGCCTTGTCTGTCCCTTTGAGCCCCACCACAATGCAGCACTGGCAGCTGCCGTGCCAAAACAAGAGCAGGGTGAGGGGAGCACTGGGAGGGACAGCCCCTTGCATTGGCTTTCCTTTCTGCTGGGTTTTTCTGTGCTGTCTTTTGAAGCTGAGCTGGGTCATGAGGAGAGCAGGGGGATGCTCCAGCATCCTTCCTCTTGCTGCCTCCACCTCCCTCCGCTTTCCCAGGAAGTCTCTTGGCCTTAACCCACCTCTGACAAGTGGCGTGCCTGGGTTTCAGGATACAAATCATTCAGGGCATTTAAGGGAGGAATATGTGACTTGAAAACTCTTTCTTCCTCCTGCCACTCCCACCCCACCCTCACCCCTTTTTTTGGTTTGCTTCTGCAAAAGAACCACAAATCTGCCTGGCTGCTGGAAAAAAGGCACGTATGTGTTTGTAGAATTGGGTCATTTAGCACCCTAATGAGTATTAAGTAATATTTATATATTTATATAGGTTCCCAAACTGGGTCTTCTCTGTGGTTCCATGCTTGTTGTCCTTGTTCCTGAAATAAATGGCATTTGCCTGAGCTGATCTGCTGGAGCTGCCATAAGAAGCAGTCTGTGGTGGTTTGGAGGACCTGGCACTGGCACTCAGCTCATCACTGATTAAATTTACCTTTCCAGGGGAGAACTCATGACCTCCTTCATTGTTATTGTGCCACTCAATGTCTAGGTGACTGGGAAACTTCCAGCAGGGTTTGGCTTTTAATCCTTAAAAAACAAGACAGAGTTTGTCTCTAGAAGCATCATCCCTGCTCAAATTCATCTGTGCACTGAACTCTGCTGGTCTCTGCAACTGCATAGGGGTAAAGGGCTGTGTGGGGATCTTTGGGGCAGCTACTGCCATGAAATATGGATGCTACAAGCCCTCAGCATCTTCTTGCACCCAAACTTATTTCCGTGCCCTGGGACAGACGTGATCCTGCAACACACCGTCAGCCATCCCCTCCTCCAGACTTTTTCTGGCTTGCTAAACTAAGCAGAGCTACTTTGAGGATTGATTTCAGTTGGAGAGTGTTCAGACAGATCTCATCTCACCCTGCTGTGCATCGCGTTCTTCCCCCGAAATCTGGATTTCAGAGTCAACGGTGCGTGTGCTTCCCTTGGCAGGAAGCTCGCCTGCATGCTGGAGAGGTGACTTCCAAGCTGAACCACGATATTTTTGCAGTGCAGTGGAGGTGTTTGCTCTTTTTCCTGGGTAGCAACATTGACACCTCAAGATAGGGGAGCTCTGTGCTGACACATGGAAAAAAAATCTCACCCAGCACTTTTATTGCTTATGGTAGGTGTAAGTTTTGTTGAGATGGAAAAAGGAAGACTTGTTCTGGTGTATTACAAATTTGTGCAACTGTTTTTTTTTCCCTGCCTCTGAACATATTAACTCTGGAGTGAGTGCAGAGGAGGGCAACGAAGATGGTTAAGGGCCTGGAGAATGAATCAAAGGAGCTGTGACTGTTTAGTTTGAGGAAGAGGAGGCTAAGGGGAGACTTCATCACTCCCTACAATTATCTGAAAGGACATTGTAGAGAGGTTGGTGCTGGTCTCTTCTCACAGGTAATTAGTGATAGAACAAAAGAGAATGGATTCAAGCTGCAACAGGGGAGGTTTAGACTGGACATTAGGGAAAATTTTTTCACAGAATTAGTCAGACACTGGAATAGGCTGCTCAAGGAGGTGGTTCAGTCATCATCCCTGATGTGTTTAAGGGTTGTTTAGATGTGGTGTTGGGGGACATGGTTTAGGGGTGAACTTTGTATAGTAGGGTTAATGATCCCAAAGGTCTTTTTCAACCCGAATGATTCTATGATGCTAAGTCTTTACTGGCTCTGTGAATAAACTGATTTGATTTTTTTCTTGCTGAATTTCACCATTCAGCCCCTAAGCTCATCTGTCCTTGAGCAGTGTAAAATGTCTTCTTGTGAGACAGCAAGCCCAGCTGAATGCTTCAGGTTGTGATGAATGCCACAATAAAAGGCAGGAATACAAAGAGGGGGCGAGACATTTCAGGCGAGTGCTGAGTTTTTGACAGTGTTAGCAGATGGGGCTTTCCAGGAGTGAGCTGAGAGCAGGTGACTGCAGCCAGCTCCTGCCAGAATCCTTTGTGTACTGGGCAGCCCGAGCAAGATTTGGAGATGCAAACCCCTCTTCTTTGGGTTCATGGAGTACAATGGGATTTCTGAGTAGGGGAAGGAGGATCTGGGGTAGTTCAGGATTTGGCTGATGTATTTATAAATCCATGAAACCAAGTCTTTGAGATTTGCTTATGCCAAGAATTAGGCTCTTGTGATTTATTGATGAGTCAGGCTCCTCCTGGCAGCTGCTTTTCCTGCGACATCACAGGAAGGGTCCTGTCCCCATCAGCTTTCACAGCTGGTGTTTCTCACAGGTGAATAGACAGGCAAAAGGCAGTCATCAAAAGTTTAAAGCCTTTTAGTCAAGTGGTTTGGGTTTTCCCCCCTTCTGCTGATAGGCATGGGTTTCCATCAGACATAAACCTTCCCCTTCTGTGCAGCCTGTGCGTGAGAACAGCTTTACACTGGACAAAGGGGTTTTTAGAAATTGGCATGGGAGCTTATGGAGAAAAAATTACTTTTAACAGGAATAGCTGTGCTGGGAATGCTGGTACCATGCTCAGCGCATGGTTCATGATGGAGGTGCTGGTGATGGGCTCAGATCCTTCAGGCTTCAGTGTTGGAGGGAAGGTAGCTCCAGGTTAGGGGACGGCAGTCCTGTTTCTGAGCTTTTCATCCACTTAAGGGCTCAATTTCAAGGCTTTTATATTTAGAATTAATGTTTGGATACTGCTCATTATGAAGTGTTTTCTTTGCACTGGCTTTGGTGCAAACATGAAACTGAGCAAAACTTCGCTGCTCTTGAGCCCAAGTGCTGCTGCCCAGTCGGTTGGACAGAGAACCGCACACGTACTTCAGAGGGCTCACAATCAGGTCTGAACCCAAGAAAGAGGTTGAGTTAGTGGACAAGGCCAAGGAGGGTGCCAACTGTCTTGGGTTCGTAAGGTGAAAAATGAAAATGTACCTGGGGAGGGCTCTGCTGCTTCTCAGGTCATGTCTCAAAAGTACAGCTGGTCTGAAAAATGCTGTGGGAGCAGCCAGTTTTTATTGCTGTGGAGGTCTGGACATGACTTAGAGTGGGAGGAAAATCATCTAGAATTGTTTCTGTTAAAAAATCATGCAAGGTATTTAGCAGGTTTAATGTGCACACCGGCACTGCACCCTGTGCTTGGTGTAACACGCATGGAGAGGAGCACTGGGGGAGGGTGCACCATAGTTCAGCGGTGGGATGAGACAAGCCTAGGGTGCGAGGTGTGGGATGACAAATTTCTTCCTTCTACGTGCAGTAAAAAGTGGCCCAGGACGCCTAGCTCTAGCACTTGGTGGGGGTGACAGTGTCTTCCAAAACTGTCCACCAAGCACCTCCCAGCCCCCAGCAGCCAAGGAGGTCGCTTTGCAGTGATGGAAGAGAGTGAGAAAATTTCCATCATTGGGAACATCCCAAGCTGTTCCGAAACTCTGTGGGGTAGGGGGGAGGCAAAGTTTAGTGTGGGCCAAGATGCCGAAATCAGTCAGGGCTCATCAAAGACAGTCAGTGAGCGTTACTGCGCTTGCACAAAAATACTCTCCCCTTCTGCAATGCCCTGAAATAAAGGTCCCCACTGAGAAAGAACTCGCTCAAAATCTTGCATCCTCCTTCCGGGAGGGGATGGGAGATGAGCCAGAAAAACAACAAGCTAATATTCATATTTGAGGATTTAGCTCCTAGCTTCTGGGCGAGTGTGGAGGCGGGTGCAAAGGGGAGTGTGCACCCTCTTTTGCATGTGTTTGTACCCTTCCTGGGTATTTTTAGGCTGCAAACCGCAATGCTGCAATCCTGGTGCTGGCTTTAAACCAGCTTGTTGGGGCATCGGTCACAGACAGACTTTGGCAGTGTGTTGCTCCACGCAGGCTAATTTAGTTTGCCAAGGAGGCTGTTGAATATGCAAGTGGTAATTGCTGCTCTCCTTTCCATAAGCAAAGGCGGAAACGAAACTGGGGTCCAATTTCTTCCTAATGACTGATTTACTTTAAGCACTGCTCAGGGCGATGTAGGCTCGATCCTTATTTTAGGGCTGGAGAGAACAACAGAACTCATCTCTCTATACAGCTCTGAGTTGCAGCTGGTGGCCTCTGTCCTGTGGGGGGAACCTGGTCAGTGCTGGTGGCACACATGGGCTAAGCTCCTTCTCCTCCTCCTCCTCCTCCTCTCCATGGCCTTTCAGGATGAGCCCATGGAACATACATTTCCATCCTTGTTTCTGAGAAAGTGAAGTTGTTTGGGAATGATTCAGCCCCATCAGTCCTGCGGGATTTGGGGTTTGGCTACAAGTTCCCTCAATGACCCTTCTCATCCTATCTTCCCTGGCTCAGTACATAAAGGGGCAATTAAACTTAATTTATTCTGGCCTGCTCAATAGTAAAGGCCAGAAGGCACTATTAGATCACCACCTGACTTAAATTTATTGATCTAATTAGTGCTCAAAGGTATAAATTGGGGGGGAGAGCAAGACACTTAACATGTGATGCCGTGCGGAACTGTTCCTTTCTGCTTTTCTTAATGCAAGCCTCCAGATTGCCAGGGGCTGTCAGTATTTCTCCCTGAATAGCTGATTTCTGTACGATTTGCAGGGAAGGCGAAGGCTGCAGAGCTGGACTTTGTTCTGACACTGCAATCTGTGCTGTCTGCAGCTCCCTACAAGCTTCCAGGGAGCCGTGTTTTGATTTTGATCCATCACGTCAATGAATATTCATCAGCCTTCTGAAGGTTTAATGCTGTTTGCCTGGTAGCTAACATACTCTAACCCTTTTTAGCCTTGGTTGATAACAACCTACAGCCCACTCACCCTGCGCTGTACAGGGTCGTTTGGGTTTCTTAATTGTTAGAGATGAAAATGAGGAACCTCACTGAGCTGGAAGCAGCTCAGAAATACCTCATCTTGGTTGCTACATGACTGTCTGCTTTAAAACCCAAAATAAAATCTTGTCTTTTTGTCTGTCATTCAAAATCCTCATAAAACATTGTCAGGGGTGTGTATCTCTGAAGAGCAGGTGTTGTTCTCATAAGAGCTTTCCATATGTTTTTGCAAGCCCAAGTCAGAGCTTGTAAGTAGCAGCAGGTTTCAAGGACAAGGTTGATTTGGTGTTGAAAAGGGGATGGAAAATGTGCCACGGAGGAGGAGAATGGGCCGTTTTCTCCAGACCAGCTGCAGGAGCAGGAGCAGGTCCTGCTCTGGGCTTGGCATGGCTGTACTAATGGACCAGTAATAACCAAGCAACCAAACTTTGTACAGCTGAGGCCATGTAGGTCAGGACTGAGCTCTTCGCTAGTCACCAGCATCTCCCTGTGTGCCTTGCTCCTCATGGCTCTTTAAAACCCAAACCTGTAATGTTTTCCTCCACAATGGAGGGGAGAGAGGTCTGTGCACTGTTGGGTTTTGGGGTATTTTTGTTTGTTTCCTTCCCACTTTTAGGAAAGAAATTCCCCAGCAGGTTCCAGACCCCTCCTAACACCGAAGAGCTGCCAGCAGGCTGCTAATGGATTTGCTGCGGTGCTGGCTGCTGGGGAGCTGTGATGAGAGAGATTTCATGGCAGCTGAAATTCCTCCAGTGGCTGCATTTTTCTACATACAAGCTGCTAAATGTGAAATGAGATTTGGGGATCTTTGAGAAGGGGCACCCTCCAGACTGGCTATGGAGCAGTTGCACAGCCTGTGATTATCCCCCGTGAAGACCCAATAACCATTTCCCATCGTTCATGGTTCAGGACATGATGACACCGTGTGTTAAAAATACGCAATCGAAGACAATTTCAAGGGTCAGATCCTCCATTAAAGTAATGCAGGTAGAGCCTGAATTTTCTGCAAAGACTCTATTTTAGGAGGGCGGCGGTGTTGGGTCTGACTCCAGGTCTGCCCCCAGCCTGCCTCTGTCACTGGCTTTCTGTGGGGCATGGTTGCTGTTTATTTGGGTGTATAAATCCATAGTTGGAGGGGAGTGGCTGGCTCCAGGGACATCAAATGCTGACCTTTTTTACCAAGACTTTTCATAGTTTTCTTAATAAATCTGAGTCATCCATATTTCAACCTTCTGCATTAACCTTGGCTGTTTGTCCTGTCTCATAACATCTTGACATCTTGTTTTGCAGAGATAAAATGTGTGGGTGTGTGGTTTTATAAGACAAATGTTTAGGCTTTATAAAAATACCCCGCTGGTTCATTTTTCTCATTAGGGTGTTTCTCTGCTGTCCTCATTCTTTGTAAGTGATCCTTCTCTTTGACCTGATGGTCCCAATTTTGAGGCAGCATTTGCGTGATCCTTGCTGTTACTGGCTTGGCAAGGCGCCTGTCTCTTGCCCAGAGATTTGCTCCCAGCCTGAGTTTCAGAAATCAGTAGAAACCAAGCAACTGCTGGCACGAGCTGTGCCCAACGTAAGCACTGCGTAGGAAAGTCTGAGGTACCGGCCCCGTGTGATTTTTATCAGCTGAAATCGCATCTTGTAAATATTTACTGGAATTTCAAGTAGGGTTTATCTAATTAAAACCAAGTAAAATTTTCCATGAAAAAAAGGTGACCAGCCAGCATTTACTGGTGGATGTTTAGGGACGTGTTTAAGAGCTGGGGAGACAATATAGGATATTTTCCTGGCTGTATTGCCATCTGTGGGTTGGGGCATCCTGGGCCACATAAGGTCTTCAAACACTGAGTCATCTGTGCTAGGGACCCAATACCTGGTGGCCCCAAGCACATCCAGCAATTCCTGGCAGCAGCCTCCCAAATTTGCCATACCCCTGGCTGGCCTGAGACAGGGACTGGCCTGGTTGCCACAGCCCAGGGAGGTTGGCAGAGTTCTGTTGAGTTTTGCATCGCTGGTGGTGGTCCAGAACCCCTCTCCCTATGAGGATGGTGGGGGCATCTACCTCCAGCTACTGGCTCTGGCACAAGGCAAGGCAAATGCATCTTTTTAGTTCACATGGTCATCAAGGTTGCCAGGACCGTAAACATCAAATCTGAGCAGAAATACTTGGCACGTAAACTGTCTCTGTTCTTCCCCTCTGCACCAAGCGCGTGGGTGGCTTTGATTCCTCCTCCTCTGGGTAGGATGGGAGCACAGGACTGTGGGGCAGCTGCTTGAGCCTCCTCTCTTCTCTTCCCCTCAGGATCTAGTGCCCAGGAGGGAGGGACACAGAGGATTTTGGCCATGGCTCCAAGGAAGAGGAGCAGCCGGGGGATCTCCTTCATCTTCTGCTGCTTTCGCAGCAGCGATCACCCCGAGATCACGTACCGGCTGCGCAATGACAGCAGCTTCGCCCTGCAGACCATGGAGCCCTCACTGCCCATGCCACCAGTGGAGGAGCTGGATGTCATGTTCACTGAGCTGGTGGTAAGTAGGATGCCTTTTATTTATTCCCCTGCCTTCCCCTTTCTAGTTTCCTCAGGCTTTGTTTTGAGTTTTCAGACAAGCTTTGGTTCGAAAGGAGCATCAGGGACCGCTGTTGGGAGTGGTTCTGCCCTGAAGCCGTGCCAGTTTGAGGTGGTGTCTCTTTCTCATTAGAAAGCCTTGATTTTTAGAGCAGGGTTTGGGAGCTGATCTCGCTTTGTGCACCTCTGGGGTGATGCAGGAGTGTCTGAGCTGGTTAAACAGGCTTTCATCTGTAGCTGCAAAGTGACTTTACTTTCTGGGCCCTCGGCTTTGCAGAAATCCTTGATTTTGGGCTAAACTGAGATTTGCAGAATCAAGATGTTGTTTCTTTATCCATTGATACTAAAACTCTGAAAGACATGGGTCAAAAAAAAATTGACATCCAAAAAAAGCTTTAATCTCTTCTAAGTGAAAATGTTTGGTGTGGTTTGTTGGATGGACCCAGAGTCTTCCGCTTGAAGTTGATTCATCAGTGAAATGGTGTTTCTCTATGTTTCTCTACAGTGTTTTGATGCATAGAAGGTGCTGGAAGTCACAACACTGGTGGGTCCCACCTCATGCTATGTATTATGTCTCGTTAGATGCCAGGCAGCATGACTTTGGTGTGCCAGGCCACTTGGTAGAGCAGAGCTCCAGGCTGTATTACAAGAGCCATTTTTGCCCAGATGTCCTTCTCCATGGGAAGGATGGGCAGACTGGGACAGCCAACACAGAATAACAGGGATGAGTCCTTGCAGCAGGACTCTTCTAGCAGCAGTCTTGCAAAACAGCACCAATCAGGTTTGGTTTGTTAAGGTGGAGTGACTGCCTCTGTCCCATGTTTTTCTCCACTAATAACTTGGCCAAATCAGTGCTGCAGCTTGATGTCTCCAGACAGGTTGAAGGAGGCTCACTTGCTGGAGCCTCAGCAAGCCTGTAGCACCTTCTCTCAGCCCAGCATTTTCAAAGGATTCACCCAAACCTGCAGTGCTCAGTCCAGCTCTGGAGTCCTCAGCACAGGAAAGACTTGGACTCATTGGAGCGTGTCCAGAGGAGGACACAAAAATGATCCAAGAGCTGGAGCACCTCTCCTGTGAAGAAAGGCTGAGTGAGTTGGGCTCGTTCATCCTGGAGAAGAGAAGGTTCCAGGGAGACCTTACTGCAGCCTTTCAGCACTTAAGGGGGTTTATCTAAGAAGGATGGGGACAGACTTTTTAGCAGGACCTGTTGTGACAGGACAAGGGGTGATGGTTTCAAACTAAGAGAGTGGACATTCAGGCTAGATATAAGGAAGATCTTTTTTACACTGATGGTGGTGAGACCCTGGCCCAGGTTGCCCAGAAAGGTGGTCAGTGCTGCATCCCTTGAAATATTTGGGTTGGGGCTGGATAGTGCTCTTTTTGCAGGTGTCCCTGCTCAGTGCAGGGGGGTTGGACTAGATGACTTATAAAGGTCCCTTCCAACTTCTCAGTGGTGTCCAGTGACAGGACTAGGGGCAATGGCCGCAAACTGGAAAACAGGAGGTTCAACCTCAAGATGAGGAAATGCTTCTTCACTGTGAAGGTAACAGAGCACTGGAACAGGCTGCCTGGAGAGGTGGTGGAATCTCTGTCTCTGGAGACTTTCACAAGCTGCCTGGACATTTTCCTGTGTAATCTACTGGAGGCAATCCTGCTCTGGCAGGGGGGTTGGAATAGATGGTCTTTAGAGGTTCTTCCCAACCTCTGCCATTCTGTGATTCTATGAAATTGCCCCAGATGCTTTGTGCAGAGTCTGTGATGCAGGGAACTGCTCTGTGTGCAGCAGGCAGGAGCCCAATGGCACTTGCAGGGACCATACCCTGGTATGACCCTTCTGCTCTCTATCCCTTACTCTGTGCTGCTGAGATTTTGGGTTTTTTCCCCCAGCCAAGGGTGAGAATAAGGCTTGGAGGCAGCTGCTGCTCCAGGGCACACCGGCAGCAGGAGCTGTGCTGGCTCCTCAGGGACTGAAGTCATTTAGGCAGGGGGGCAGGGGGTGCCCACTCTGCAAGCAGCTGCAAGCCTGTGGCTCCCCAGAAATCTCCCCAGCCAGATCTTGACCTGAGCCAGCACCAGGTGGGAGGGATGGGGAAGCAGAGAAGGCAGATTCCCATTTGGGGGAGTGAAGATGCAAATCCCCCCTCCATTACAGCAGCTCCTTCTTGCTTTCAGTAACCTGTTGGTGTTGGGTTTTAAATTTCAGCATTAGTTAAATGGTTTGGAAAGTGTCCCACTGTTTCTGTATAAACCCACTGTGTAACATTTGGAAGAGAGACAGAGAAAGCACTCAGAGGCACTGGGCTGATTTTTACGCCTGCAAGAGCCTGATGCTACCCGGCCTGTCACACTTGACCATCTGGGTTGGGATGGCTTGTGCTTGCTCTGTGAGACCAGGGCTCCCTCCAAAGACTTTGGTTGTCTCAGTTGATTGCATCGAGGGAAGTCAAAGGGTCTGGAGGGGATCTGGAGGCTTTACCAGCTTGGGTTGGTCCTTGGCCAGCTCTTTTTTTGCAGTTTAATAGTGACTTTTCTGCCCCGTTTGTTCCCATTAGGGACTCTGAGTGTCAGGGGTGGAAGATTTCAGGCCTGGGTCAGGCAGTATCTTTGGGGAAGTTACAGTGGTGAGTTTGGTTACTGGGATGGACAGTCCTCCCACAGAGACCAACAGTTCAGCAAGGTCCCTGCTCTGCAGATCCCAGCCTGCTGCATACATAGAATCATGGAGTGATCTGGCTTGGAAGGGACCTTTAAAGATCATCTAGTCCAGCCCCACCTGCAGTAAGCAGGGACATCTTCAACTACAGCATCAAAAGACAAATTTATTTTTTTTTGAGACATCCCACAAAATATTCTCTGGGCTTCAGGTATTCTTAAGCATGGCTGTTCATCTGAGTCAGGAAATGTCTGTAGTGTGAGAAATCAGTGACTGTCCCATGCCAGCAGCAGAAGACAAGGGTCTGAGCTGCAGAGGGGCCTGGAGCAGCTGTGATTCCAAGGTCAGCTAAAGGCATAAAGGCACTCTCCTGATGTGCCTTTTATGGCCTGCTTTATGTTAGATGGACACTTCGGATTTTAACTAGAATAGTTCAATAGAATAGTTAAACAGTTAGGGTTTTATTCTGTGGCCGTGCAAGTGTTTCTCAGGAGGAACAACATGGAAACAGGTGATAGTTGTTTGGTTTTTTTTTGCCTGGGCACAAACAGGAGCAATTAGCCTGTAAAAAAATGCTCGATGATTACCATCCCGGGCTGGCGTCCCAGCCAGCAGGCGATGACTTTTCCCTGGTGCAGGGCAGATGCAGTTGTTGTTGCTGTGGTTGATGACTGATCACTGCTTCCTCCCAGAAGAACCTTTTCCCTTTCCCTTCCTTTCCCCCAGCCTGGTCTGAATGGTTTTTCGTCAGGGTATTGTTGGGATGTCGCTCAAGCAGGCACCAGCCATGTCTGAAAGGCTTTTCTTTGTCCACTGTCCTGCCGGGGCTCCAGCCAGGCTCAGCCACCCAGGGAGGAGCAGGTGCTGGAAGGGAGGCACAGACAAAAGGAGGGAATTTCAGGAAGATTTACTAATTTGCAGCTCCCTTGGCTGGGACCAGGGTTTGCAGTTCTGTGCAGCTCTCCTTGCATCCACACCAGTGCATCCTGCCATGTCAGTTCAGCAGTGTTTGCTTCCTGCAGCTTGTGCGGCTCTGTGGTACCCACCAGGTAACATCCACTGGATTTAGAGAGTTTCAGAAGCCATCACTCCTCCCGTAGGACACCTTGGGAGGATTGCTGTGTCGTGGGGCTGCTCAGTCCTAACGAGGGGGAATATCTGGGGCTGCACGAGCTGCCTGTGAACCAAGAGAACAAAGCTGTGCCATCTGCCACAGCTTCTTTCAAGAGGCTCCTGCATATCCAGGCTAACAATACGGTATTTCTTCAAAGGCTGAAATCTTGCTTGCACGCTCAGAGAAAGCACTTGCAAAGCTCCACATAATGGTGCCATATGGTAGATCTTGCCATAACAATCCTCTCTATTTTCTGCTAGCAACTAGACTTTCCACCAGATGGGTAAATGTCTGATGTCCTTTATATCTGCTTAACACTCCTTGTCACTCTGAGGTTTGTAATGAAATGCTCTGTGTGTGGTGATGTGCGTCAGCCCTGTGGAACATGCACCAGGTGGGGGGATGGAAGTGTGGGGGGATTGAATGGCTTGGTCTGGAGAGGGCAGTGGAAGCTCTGGCATGACCTAAGACCCCTCCCTGTCTCTCTTCCTGGAGAGGCAGGTCACAGCAGCATCTCCATCCCAGCAGTGTGAGAGTGATGCTCTGGCAGCTCCTCAGACTGCCTGGATGCTCAGAGGAGCTGCTGGGTCCAGTGTGGCTTTCCTTGTCCCTGGAGCATGAGGTGCTACCTCTCCCTGGTCCTACACCTTGCTCCCAGCCTGCATCCTTGCCAGTAGAGGGGAGAACTCAGAGGAGATACTGCCCCAGACTCAGACGAGATAGTGCCCCAGCCACCCCTTGAGGCTTGTCCTCCCAAACTCACAGGCTTTGAGGAAATTCAAGTTACTGCTACCAGTGGGGCTTCTAAGACTTTTTGCCTCCAACTTGTTGTTAGCAATGCAGAAGAAATTAGAGAAGCTGCCATCTAGCCCTGCATCCCATCTGAGATGTGCAGCAGCCCATCTTCAGCCTATGAAACCATAGTGGGTAACCTTCCTGCCATCCCCCCACCCAGACTTCAGCAACCAGCTGATCTTAGAGACCTGGGGAGGTGACACCAGGTGGCAGGTTGCAGGTGTCTGTGCAGTGTCCCCAGCCCCCTAGCTCAGGACAGGTGCAGACCCTTGCCCACTTATGTTGCATGGTGTTAGCGACTGCCTTCACTGGTATCTGCTGGAGAGGCGATACTGACAGACAGTCTCCGAAGTGCAGGGCTTTATGCCTTCCCCTCCTGTGATGTGGAAGGCTGCTCCATCCCTCCCTGCTGCTCTATGAAGTAGTGGAAACTCGGGAGCCTGGGGAACAAAGGAAAAGGTCTCTGGCAGCTTTCAAGATTTATTGCAGCATTTGTTATTGCTGTACTTGGGGCAACTAATCCATTTCAGCAGAGCCGCTCTTTGGATGCTATCTATTAGGAGATAGCATCCCCAGTTGCAAAAATAAGTTCTGTCACCTTTGAAATGCTTCACAGTGGGGGATCGGCCTGTGGCTCACAATGTGAGGTGCTTGCTTAAGAAGCTCCCTGTATAACTGTCCCACAGAGCTGTGCCTTCCCACCCTCTTGGTGTGCCGGGGTGATGGCTTTTTTATACACTGTGCAAATGGGGAGTGGGGACAACCTTAATGCGAGGAGAAACTGATGGTGTGGTCCATGTGAGCACTGTTATGTGTTAATAGCAGCACTGGGTTGGGAACTCATTGCTAGTGATATTCAGTTTTACTCAGGAACTTAAGTAATGTGCTTTTCCCCCAGATTCTAATCCAATAAGCAGAAAGTATGAGGTTTTGGGCCTTGCAAAACAACACGGATTTTAAGTAACAGCTGAGGGATCAGCTGCAAAGCCAAGCTTTGCATTTCATGCTTGCAGGTCAGCTGTCAGTTTTTTGCTGCCTGGTCTTCCCAGCATTAAGGACTTCAGGATTTGGAGAACCACTGAACAGTGGCTAAGCTGTTTTCCCCTGTATCTACAAAGGAAAAACAGGCAGTTGGTACCCAGAAAAATATGATTGCGATAGCCCTTGTGTCACAGGCAAAACACCCTGTCTGTAGAGTCTATCCAAGGCAAGACACTCAGCACAGGGCTCCTGACCCCATACCGCCACCGTGTCCCAACACCAATCTCCCTTGACCTTATGAATCACTTTTGAGGAAGAAGACTGAGTGATTTGGTAACACCTGCTTTTAAAAAAAATCACTCTGCAGGAGACTATGTGGACACTTTTACTGGGCTGTTCAGGTTCTGCTCATTAGATGTGAACAGCCTGGACCTGCCACGTTTCCATCCCAGCCAGCCACTCACAGCACTTGTTTTTGTCACCTCGTAGCGTTACACCCTCACAGATAATCTCTTAAACCTATGTTTTGATAGGTGAGCACCTGATATAGAAGTCACACCCCTACTTGGTGAGAAAATAAGGATTTTCTGCCTACATGTATTCCACAGATCTGACTGAAGTAATCCACCGAAGAGTGCTGTATTTCAGCTGAAGTGTTCCTGTAATTGCAATATCTGTTACAGCTACAAACTAGGGTAGGGACTTGTCCCAACCCCATGCTGTTCCCGTCCCATAATTTTACAAAGGACCATGTTATAGCACAGTGTGAACCCCAGCTGAAGGCAGAGAGCACACAAGAAACTCCTTTGTTTCCAGAGAAGTACAGCTGAAGTGGAAAAATTCTATGGTCTACCTGCTAAACGCTTTCCACTTTGCACTTCGTAAAACAGGAGGCCACATCCCTGGGAGGTGGCTGGACAGCTCGTTTGGTAACGCATCGGTGACCTTAATTGGGGCAGTTTAGGTTTTTTGGCTTGCACCAGCTCCAAGCTTTTCTGGCACAGGGCACCACAGAGGGTGCCGGCCTCATTGGATAGGGCATCTGCTTTAGCAGTGGTCTTCTCCTTCTTGGAGTGGCTGGAGTTACAGGCAGGACTGAGCAGCACATGGATTGAACTTCATCACTAACCTCAGCAGGAAGTGTTCCGGATGGGAATAGCCTGTGCTTGCCTCATATCCATTGGCAGGTGCAAATGAAAGCTGTTCGTGCTGCTGTAGTATCTGTCACTGGCAAAGCCTGGGGCTTCCTTGTCATGCGAGCATCACCAAGGTTGGCTGTGGGCAGCCAAAGATCTCTGCAAGCCTGTAGGCAGGATCCTTACTGGTAGGCAGGATCCTTACTGGTCCTAAATGACATCAACTCCAATGTTCAAATCAGTACTGTTATTTGTGGGGACCATCTTCCCTTCCCCAAGAACACCTAACATCTGTAAGCCCATCTGATGCCTGCTTGCACTCTGCGTCCTGATGGATGTCAAACCTCTGTCAGAGATTGACTCCTTGCAGGGTAATTCTCTAAATAAGTTCTTAAAAATGACTTCAGGATGCCAGGTGTGACTAAAGGCAGGGTTGTGGGGAAATGAGGACCACAGGTATACAAGGCATCCATTTACATCTTACATTTACTATCATCAGGCTGTATCTGGCTTCTGCTTCTCTTGGCTGTATCACTCAGGTCCCAAGCGCAGAGTGGTAAATCTTGGGAAGCTTTCAGGATTTAGTTGGCCTGGGACTTTACAGCCACTAATTTCCATCCATCCCATTTTTTAAGCCCTTCCCAGGATATTATCTGGGCAAACCTTGAAGTGGTTTAACCCCAGATCAACCATACACAGCTTTCCTATGTGAGCATCCCTGTCAGGCAGGGGACATTAAAAGCCACATTTGACCAGTTGGTTTGACTTCCATCTTCAGTGTCTCTCAGGGATGCCTGCAGTGGAGGTGGTATCTAAAAACTGATTGAAAAGGGACCTGCTTCTTTGGGTCCATAAATACATAGGAAATCCACATCCAAAACCTCTGTCTTACTCATTTGGCAGCTTTGTGCTTTATTATGGTACAAGGTGTACCCACCGAAAGGCAGTCATGCCCATCTGTGGTTGACCTGAATTTTAGCTCTTACAGTAGTAAATAATGGGTTGATGTGTGTTATTTTTCTTGTTTTCAGGATTTATGTACACTTGTGTGAAAAAAGCACACTGGTGAACCACCTGCAAGGCTTCTAGGTCTGAGAGTTCTCTTTGGGATGAAATTGAGTAGATCAATAGCTCAGGCTGGAAAAGTACCCTGTGTTGATTAAAATGGGAGAAAGGTTTTCCAGATGATGTCGTTGAAAAGGTCATGGAAGGCTGAGCTCAATAAATTAAAGAGAAAAAAAAAAGTGTATGTGTGATTATAGATATATATTACAACAAAAAAGATTGATAAGTGGATACTTCTCTTTTAAAATACACTAGTATTGAAATATGAACACCTTTAAAACCTTTAGCCTGTTAAAATAATGAATTAAATTAAATAATTATGTGCTGTCTGCCTCAATTGGGTGTTTGAACTGATAGGAACATGAACCATCTGCAGCTAGAGTTTATTGAACAGCTACATCAGCTGTTGATGGCCATAATCTTTCCCTCAGAAGAAGAAAGGAATACATATTTTATTTACATCTGTCCAATGTGTTCAGGTCAATAACTAAATCTGCAGAGCAGGATGGATTCGGGTCTTTTTCAATTTGGCACTAAAAATTCACTATGGGAGGAGGTTGACTAGGCATGATCCCTTTGAAGTGCTTCCACATTATTCCTTGTTGCTTCTACTCATTCCCTTGCTGTAAGCAATTTCCTTTATTCAAACAATTCATTAAATGATGAAGGCAAAATTAATAAAAGCTTTCTATCTCTTATGCTTATTCATTAAGAAATATGAATAGTTCATTTTTGTTCATGTTCTACAATCCCAGCTGCAGGTTGCCGTCGGCAAATTAAAACTATACAGTGACGATATTGGCTGGGGTTGTTTTGTCTGAGAGGTTATTTTAGTTCTCAGGGTGCTGTGGCTGAAAAGATGTGTGCTAGGGAGGAGGTATTTTTATTACTAACACTAAAAATAAAAGACTTCATTCACTACCTTCCTATTTGAAAAAAAAATCCCTCAGAGAAATCTGCATACGCTGAGAATTGCAGTCGCTTAAATCAATGCTGCAGATCGAGGAGCTGCTCCTGCGGTGCAGGATGCGTGTGAAGGCAGTTGTCGTTTGCACTGTAACAGCCACGGGTTGTCTGTTTCTTTAGGAAAACCTCTGAAAAAGAAAAAAAGGAGCAAAGTGAGATGGATTTGGAGGTGGAGGTTTGCATATTGCCATCAGAGCTGGTGGTGTCAGGCAGGCAGCTGCCCAGTTGGCCGTGTGGGCAGCACCTCACGCAGTGGAAGAAGATTAGATGAGGTACAGGAGGAAAAATGCTGATTGCTGTTTCCCTTGACACTGCGGCGTTCTGGGATAAATCAAATTGATGAACTTGGAGAAGAATGCCTGGAAGAGAGTGAAAAAGCAATATGACCCCTGAGAAAGGAAGCTGATGCAGACCACTATTTATTTATTTTTTAACTGCTGTACCAGTTAATGCCAAGTGTTGCCCAGAAGTTCACACTTGCTTCTTTCTTTCTACTTTTGGGTTGTTTGGGGTTTGTTTTGGTTTTTTTTTAATTTTATGAGCAATTTTGGATCTCTCATGCTTTATTTGAAGATGCAGGAGATCTTGCCTTTAGGTGCTGTGGTCTCACAGAAGTTTCTAAGCTCTGTACATTCATCCATCAGGAGTAAATTCACTTGTTCTTTATTATGTTGTTCGTTGACTTGACACCTTTGCAGCTGTGAGGGTCAAACATTTCTTCCAGTGGCAGTGCCTCACTTTTCTGCTTGATCTGTCTTTGCCTTCAGAAGGTGGTTAAAGACCATGGCAGCTGAAATCCAGAGAGGTGGTGGAGTACCTCTTTTGAAATACACAAAATCCACCTGCACACGGTCCTGGGCATTGGCTCTAAGTGGCCCTACTTGATCAGGGGTTGAAACAGGACCTGGTGGCTTGGGTGCCTCATACCACCTGATTGCCAGCTCATGGAAGTACTGACCATGGAAATGTCCTGAGTTCTGCTGTGTGTCCTCTGTGGGAAAGGTGTAGATCACTTGATAAAGACTTGTTTGGCCCATGGGATCATGCTTACAGCTTGCTGAGTTGAGCCACGTATTTCTAAGGCAGCTTTTGGAGAACGGTGTGGAATTGCCCCACTGCAGCTCATGCTGTGCTTGGAGAGGGGGAGGTTTACTTGGCTTGAGCGGAGAGCTGTCAGCAAAGCAAGCCGCAGCACGGAAGTATTTTGCCTCCTAGAAATAGCAAATACTCACTGAGAATCAAATCTCCCCTGTGAGGATTGTTTTTTTTTTTTTCCCTAAATCATATTTGAATGAAGATTTAATGTGGAAACATGTTGCCTGATCTAAAGGTGAAATATTTAAGAGTAGCGTATCTCTTTCCAGTAAAAACACTCTGGGCAGAGACTTCCTTTTGGTAGCAAAATGAGCTTGTTATTTTACATGCCTTTGACCCGATTCCAAAAAAATATTTAAAATAGCAAAGTTGGCAGATCCTTCCATGGGAGGCAGCCAGGTGGAAGGGGCAGAGCTGTGAAAGGTGAGGCTGAAATGAGAGGTGAGGGCTTTGGGGGTGACGGACACCACCCACCGGTTATCTTCTCACTCTTCCAACAGCTGCCAACACTGAACGATGCAGCAGGAGTGCGTGCTTTGCAAATGGCCTATAAAATTAATTGCCAGTTAGAATCACCTAATTATCAAGCTCATGATTATTAACTGAAGGCACATATGGGTTTGAGGTTATGCACAGTTTCTCTGCTGCGCTACGACTCTGTCGTGAAATTGCTGAAGGTTTTTCAGAGCTGAATTTGTAGGGTGGTCTGTGAGCCCCTGGAAAACAGCTGATGTTCCTGTCATCTCTGGATCTTCTGGAGTTTGAAGGACAGCTTCTGAGCAGCCTGCTTGGGGCCAAGGAGTACTGGGATACCCATCAGTTAGTGTAAGCAAAGGCCTGGAGGTGGGTGGAGGAATCCCCATATGCACAAGACCTGACTCTTCATGGTTAAGTCAGTGTTACAACTCAGACTGACAGTCGTTAGTCACTGTTTGATCGTGAGGATTTTCATATTCACTGGGTGCCAGTAGTATTTGTTTCAACATCTCTGCCAAGCACCCTGCAAGATATCATTAGGTAGGTGTTGCTGAGCAATGCAGGGCTGCAACAACTGGCCATATTAGAGCTGGGACACAAGGAAACAAGCTGTGTGGAGCTCAGACGCATTCCTGCACTTTTTTGGATGTGTTTGCACATTGTCATGTTCCAGCGCCTAGTATGTTCTTCTGCTTTGTCCCTTCTTGCTCCTGCATAGGCTTCAGCTCAGTTTAGATTTATTTTTCCTTGGTTAATAAATCTTCACCTTTGCATTTTGTATTTTTAGGGTATGTGTATTTTGAAAGTTTCAATAAATATTTTTCTAAGAGCCTCAGTACAGATGTGCGTGGCTGGTGCTTTCATGCCTGAATCTCAGATTCATGTGGCCGGGAAGCAGGGTTGCAGTGGAAGCACTTTCCTGCATTCACTCAAACCCTCACCACAGAGGTAAATATTTGTCAGGAGACCCTTGACCTCTCCTACACTCACATATGTACTTTTCCAATGAGCTGAATTTCAGCAGTGTGTCTGTGTCAGGTGGCATCCTGTTGGCCACCTTTAGACACGCAGAACTTGGGCTGAAGCAGAGCTTGGGCGTCTGACCAGCTTATAGCCTGAGGAGACAATGGCAAAGGACATCGAGAGCAGTTTTGGTTTTGAGGCATGGAAGGGTGACAAGATTTGCCCAAGGTTGGGAAGGAGATCAGTTGCTTGTTGAGGGAACTGGGCTTGTCTGGCCTGGATAAAAGGAGGCTCAGGGAGACCTCCTCACTTTCTACAACTACCTGACAGGAGGTTGGAGCAGGTGGGGTTCAGTCTCTTCTCCCAGACAAGAGGAAATGGCTCAAGTTGCACCAAGGGAGATTTAGGTTGGGCATTAGGAATAATTTCTTCCCTGCAAGGGTTGTCAAGGCCTGGAACAGGCTGCCTGGGGAGGTGGTGGAGTCCCCATCCCCAGAGGTGTTTAAAAGCCATGCAGATGAGGTGCTGAGGGACATGGTTAGTGGTGGACTTGGCAGTGTTGAGCTAGTGGTTGGACTCAATGATCTTAAGGGTCTTTTCCAATCAAAATGCTTCTATGGGTCTATGATGTGAATTCCTGACTTCCCAAATTGTAAGGAGGTAGGGATGTTTGAAAGCATTGTTTGTTGGAGGAGTCCCTAAGCCAGGTTCTCCTCCATGGGTTTAGAGGGAGGAGAGGGGGTCTCAGATTGAGCTCAGGTGTCATGACTATGTTTATTTCTGTTGTAAGAGTGTCTTGCAAGTTTGTTCCCAGAGCTCCACCACCGTCACTCTTGTGCAGCACAGTGGTTTGAAGAGTCGGTCGATATGGCAGGGGGTGGGAAGTCAAGGAGGAGGCAAAGATCCTGCATAAATGCATAATGGAAAAAGCTGCAAGATACCTTTTATTTTGAGGAGTAATTTTATCAAGAAGTGAAACCAATACCTGAAGTAGATGTATAAGCCTTTGTGAGATGCTCAGGACCACTGTCAGCCCTCCGTTGCTGTGTGTTGTTCTGGAGGGCCCTTGGGTTTGGGTTACGAGATAGCTGAAGGCTTCTTTCCTTGGCTACTGGGTGCAACATGAGCTTTAATTAGCTGAATTTCTTTGTGGCTGCGGGCTTGCTGGTGCAGGGATCCATCCTTCCCAATAGGCATCTTGCTGAGCCTTCACGAAATGGGGCTATTACCTTTACTGGGGGTACCAAATGCTACCAGCTTTAGTTGATAAGTGTTATTATTTGGGCAGGGAAACTTAAAAGGATCTCTGTGTGGTGGTTTTTTATTTGTTGTTTTTGTGGGTTTTGTTTGTTTGTCTTTTTTTTGGGGGGTGTGTGTGGGTTTTTTTGGGTTGGTTGTGTTGTGTTTTTTTTCTATTTTTAGTTGCTGGAATTAAGTGTGTAATTTTTAATGGGGATCCTCTTAATTAAATACACTGGCTGAGTGGGATGAGTTGGCCAGAGGCCACAGCAGGGCTCTCCTGTGAACTTCTACAGCATCTCCAGTGCTGCCACTGCTGTGCCAACCTGCAGCACAAGGACTGTCATCAGTGGTGGTGATTTTAAAAGACATCCATGGCTGTAAGATCAATGTTGGCTTCGTCAGTGAGCCTCCCAGCCCTGCCTCAATGTTTTATTTAGGTCTCTGATAAAAGCTTTGACCTACATCTAGCACCAGGAAGCAATAAGGCTTTGATAATACTCGGGCATCGCAGCAGAGGCCATGCTGCTAACTGAGCCTCCAAGTCGAAAATGGATGTGTCCTTTAAAATAACATCAGATAAACCAATAAAGGTTTCAGTCAGTAAACAGCTTTATCTCTGCCAGGCAATACGTTGTCCAGTTTTGATGGAGAGGATGTGCCTCTTTACGAACTCTAGATATTAGGAAAAAAGCTTTCTATTTTTAGTTATGGGAAAACAAACCAAAAGCCAAAAAAACACCCAGTTTTTGATGATAGGAGGGTGTCAGCGATGGAAATGGGCAGGACCACTCGGGGTGCTCAGTGAAGCAGTTATCTGTGGTGGTAAACAAGAAAGGTCCTGTCTGAATTGTTCTTTGTTGTACATGTCTCAGATGCGGTCTGACATCTGGGCTCTCAATCCTCAACGCAAGGCTATATTGCAGGCAGCTGTAACAGCTTTATGGATGTCCTTTCGAGGATGCTTTCTGCCTTTTAAAGCAATGAAGGCAATGTCCAGGAGGAACGAGGTGTGGAGGTTTGCAGCCCAATCCTCCCAGCAGCTGGGTTAGCCCAGGAGTCAGGGGGAGGTCAGCAACAGCAGGGTGAGAATTGTCATCACCGCCCTGACAAATCGATAGTCACGGGGTGATGATGCAGGACCACTGCTGCACTGTGGTGTGGCCCCAGGGTGCTTGACGCTGCTTCTCTGGGGGGTTGTGTCTGTGCTATCACCAATTTGTGTATGTTGCATGTTTTATGGTTTGGTTTTTTTTTTTTCCTTTTTCCAGGATGAACTTGACCTCACGGACAAGCACAGAGAGGCCATGTTCGCGCTGCCAGCGGAGAAGAAGTGGCAGATCTACTGCAGCAAGAAGAAAGTAAGAGACTTGTCTGTGCTGTGGTCAGGGGCTGAGCCCCTTCCCTCTCACAGAGGGTGGAGAGGAGATGTGGGGAGGGACACAGCTCTCTTGAGATGCTGAGTGAATTTGGGATGTCACAGAAACGCATCAGTTCCCTGGGATGGCTCTGGGGAAGCAAAGTCTTTAGTCTCCAAACTGCAGAGCCCTTCCTCCTGAGCCCATTCAGGCTTGAGGAGGTGTCCCCACATGCTGAATGGGTGTCCCGCACCCTATGCTTGTCACTGCCAGCACAAGTGGGGCCACATGACACTCCCTGGCCACTGAGGCTGGTGTTGCAGAAGAGTGGGGCTGCTCTGGTTATCATCTCATGGTTCTGCTCTGCTGATGTCTGTGGACCTCATTATAGCCTTCCCAGAAGCCTCCCCTTCCAGTTTGCTGCCACGAAACAGGCTTGGGCATTGTTTTTGTCCTCCCACCGGCTTTTGCTGGAGGATGACACAAATGGAAGGTGCTGCAGAGGGAAGAGCCACGGCCCCTCAGTGCAGCCTGCGGGAGCTCCAGTGGTGTGGAGTTTGCTTTTAGGATGAAGCTGTGTCATCCCTGGGGTGATGAAGGGCTTTAGGTACACAAGTGTAACTGAGATACCACTGATAAGGAACAAGGGTTGATGTGAGTAGCTGAGCTGTCTACCGAGCTCTCATAGTGACATGTCCTCTCTGTGATGCTGCCTTTGCAGCCACATTTCTCAAGCTGAAAATATATGTGGACATCTTCCCAATGTCAAGATATGCTGTTTGCTTTTGCTCCTGGACGCATGCTGCCTGAACAGTGCAGGGTACCATGGGCTGGCAGCCTCTGAAGTGACCAAAGTCACACTTTTTTTTACCAGTAAACTCTTGATTTTTGTCTATGTATGTCGGGACAAGAGTTACTCACAGGAATCTGTGCTTGACTCGGTTTCCCTCCCAGCCTTGGCCAAAGCAGATCCTGCAGGATATATGGCCATGGGAAGGAATGGGGCAAAAATCCTCAACCTCACAAGCATATGGAAGCATGCTGAGACCTGTGAGAGAAATGCTTCCAGTTAGGGACATCAACCTGTTGGAGTAGAGCCAGAGGAGACCACAGCAATGCTGGGAGGGCTGGATCCTCTCTGCTGGGAGACCAGGCTGGGAGAGCTGGGGGGGTTCAGCCTGGAGAAGAGAAGGCTTTAGGGAGAGCTTCTTGTGGCCTTTCAATACTTCCAGGGGCCTGTCAGAAAGATGGGGACAGAATTTTGAGCAGGGCCTGTTGGGACAGGACAAGGGGTGATGGTTTCAAACTAGAAGAGGGAGATTCAGACTGGAGAGGAGGAAGGCATTTTTTACACTGAGGGTGGTGAGCCCCTGGCCCAGGCTGCCCAGAGAGGTGGTCGATGCTCCATCCCTGGCACCATTCCAGGTGAAGTTGGCAAGGCCTCTGAGCAACCTGCTCTAGTTGCAGATGCTCAGTGCAGGGGGCTTGGACTAGATGACCTTGAAAGGTCCCTTCCATCCCAAAACATTTCATGATTCTCTGATTGTGTGATTCAGTTCCTAGATGTGTCTCTGCATCCCCTAACATGCCTGCAGGAGTTGGCTCAGCAGTGCTGGACCCTGACCCCACGTGAAGGACACTCACTACCATTAGTGCCCCTTTTCTTCTGCTGTAGCAATGGCACCAGATTTTCCAGCTGTGTTTTAGGCCAAAAGCAGGCTTACCTTGCTCATGTAGGATTAACTTTTAAGCCTCTCATAAATACCCCTGAAATCCCTGTATTATTGTTAGACAGAGGCCTGCCATGCCCAAGATTTAAACTGGAGGGAGGAAGAGATGTTAACAAATTACAGGCACTTGTCTGAATCAACCTGAAAACAGGCAGGAGATGCTCGCTCGTCACTGCCTGTTGGATAAGCAGAGCCATGAGCTGAGGCATCTGGATGAGGGGGGACAATGAAGACTTAAATTGAGCAAAGCAGTGTGATGATTGTTGTGGGTGGAGATGACATACATACTCTCCTGAGGAAGGGTTTAGACAGGGCTGATGGTGCCTCTTTCCCATTTCAGCACCTCCTTGCACTCAATGTTTTTTTAAAAACAGTGCTGAGAAACTCCCTGCTCCCTGAGGGTGTTGAAGGAAGGAGCCACAGAAGTGCCCTGTGGCATCTTCAGAGGTCCTCAGAGCAGACACCCATCCGAGGCTGGATCCTGGCTGTTGTCATGCTTTGATTCGTGTTCCTCTGTCTGCTCTCAGCTGTTCCTTCCCTCCTGCTGATGCCATCTCAGTGAGCTGCAAAGCATACATGCCACTGCTCGCTCTGAAGGAGATGTGCTGGTGGAGACAAATGCTTCTCGCCTGCTTTTTAATTAGAAGTGAGACTGTATCAATGCAAGCTTCAGCAGTGGAGGAAACCAGGAATCGTGGGCTGAAAAGAATGTCTCTGTGCATGGCAGGCTCTGAACAGTCCTGCTCCCATGTGATGAGGGCCAGTAAGCAGCAGAAACATTGGTGACTATCCCAGCGGCTCATGGTAAATCCTACTCGTGTACTTACATTTTAATGAGGACAAATCACCTACAGGATAGCCTGACATCAAGAAGGGAGGGTGGGCTTCTCCAGCTGAGATCAGTGGCTGGGTTTTGGCCAGGGCAGTGGAGCTGGAAAGAGGACAGGGGTCCCACCTCCCTGTCTTGGATGCAGTATGAGTTGCAGCAATTTGGGGAAGTCCAGGATGTGTCCAAATGCTTTGGCCTGCCTGTGTTTAATAGCAAGTTGTTGCTTGGGATGCTGGTAACACCTACTGTCAGCCGGTGGGTCCCAGGGGGCTGGCAACAGTGGACATCAGTCGCAGGCAGCCACAACAGTTTTTGCTCTTTCCTCTGCTGCCACTTTAGGCTTCTGTTGGAAATGGAGTGTTCAAAGTCCAGTGTCTTGGATCAAACTTTTGAGCCCCAAAGCCCCAGTTTGGACCATTCCTAATTTTTAGCATTTTCCCTGTTTTCCTGTTGATTGCAGTGCTCCCCACCACAATCACAGAGACCAGTGGTGATGATCTCTGTCTTGAAAGAGCAGCACAAGGCAGGACAGAAACACTGCCCAGCCTTCTCCTTTGGGGTTTTCCTTGAAAATCAGTTTTGCTGGGCTCCAAAATATCTCGCGTTGTGTCCATAGCCCACACAGCCAGGGCACTCTCCTGCCTCCATTGGTGGCAAAGGTGTGTGCAGACCAGAAAGCATCTGAATATCTGTCCTTTCAGCATGTTCCCTGCTGCCATCTCTGGCACATCTGCATAGCCGTTGGCATCACTGGTCACACTCAGCTCTGCAGAGCATATCCCAGTTATTGCATGATTTATGTATTCCCATAATAGGTAAGATTTGGTAAAAGATGACCAAAAATGAGACATTGTTGTGCTGGGTTGTCCTGGCAAGGGACTCGGCAGCACCTGGCCTCAGCAGTGTTTGTTAAGAGGAAATGAAGGAAAACCATCATATTTCCTTCCCTGGAATATTTCCCCCTGGCCTGCAGCTCCATACCCTGGTTTCTCTGCCCCACAAGCAGCTGGTTTTATCCCAGCCCACAGTACCAGCTTGGCAGGGTGGAGATTTTGTCCTCCCTGATACTCTCCATTCATGGAGATGCCGGATCTGATCACAGCCCCCACCCTGCTTGGAGCAGTGGCTTGCACTGGATGAACTCCTCCTGGGCCCCCCCCATCTGCATCACCCTGTGATACTCAGGGAGAGGGCAGAGAGATAAAAAGCATCTCATGATGGGGGCTGGCAAGTCTGTTGGCAGCGACCCAAGTGGGAACAGAAGCCTACATTACCTTCAGCAGCCATGCAGCACTTGGGTTAGGAGAGAGATTTAAAGATGATTGGAAAGACCTTCTTTGAAGTCGTCAGCCCCCTCTATGGCTGTAATAAAGCAGGGAAATGCGAAGGTGGAGATGCATTAACAGCAGGACGAAATCTGCTTTTAGAAGTGGTATTTCTGGATGATGACTTGTTTCATAACTCATCCCAAAATACTTCACTCCCTGCTGGCCCTGCTCTCCAGGAGAGGATATTGCTCGGAAGCACAGGAGGAAGCAGGAGAGTTTCCAGCTTTAACTGTTTCTTTGGCTGCAGGTTTGCTTCAGTGGAAGAGGGTGACTTGGGACGGCCTTTCTCAGAAGGCCACACTCCAAAGGGAGTTAATAATTAACACTTGGTGCTCAGTCTGCAGCACCTCTTAATTGCAGGAGGTTTGGCTCCTGCCAGCCGATGTAGGTCATGTCAAGCTGTTAAAGCAGCTCGCTGGGGAATTTTTATGAGCCTCAAAATACAGGTGGGTAAGGGGTGTTAAAGCAGAAGCTCAGCATAAATAGCCAGGTGGAAGGGATCAGTAGCAAAAGCCAGCTCACACAAAGGCAGGATCTGGCTCTTCCCCGCCCCTCCCTTTCATTTCAGCTGAGCTCCCTGAGCATCTGTAAAGCCAGGTTAGGGGAAAAAAGACCTGCAAGGGATGCCAAGTGATGCTGCACTCTTTAAGCTTGTGTTGAAAACCATCGGCATCGCTAACTGGGTGCACAACTCTCAGCAGTGTTCAGCTGTTCCCAGTAAGCAAAGCTCACATCAAAAATTTCCTCAGACATCAGATAGAAAAGCAGGATCCCTTAACATGGGGAGAAAGCAGTGATGGTGCCTTTGCAAGGGAGAAAGGTTAAAAACGTGATAAATAGGGAAATGAGTGATGGCTCTCCAGTAATACTGTTTTCCTCAGCCAGCCAGTCTCTTTTCTCTCTTGACTGGGCCTTCCACCCACTCCCTCCAGAGAGCTTCACTTTCCAGCTCGCTCTTCCACTTGTAGCTCAGTTCTGCGGTTTGTTCACAGCACTTGTGTTTCCATCCATTTCCTTCACTTTAAAAGTTTGCATCAATTATTTTAAAAATAAAACATGAAGCAAAAAGCTGCAGTAGCAGAACTGAGCAAGAGCTGACAAAGACAGCATGCAAGGGAAGGAGGAATAAGAAGGTTTTGCTGTGTTCCTGGGTCACCTGGGATGGATGAGGAGAGTTTCACGGCCCCTGAGCATCCAGATATATCTGCAGTTATTGCAGCAGCAGGTTGAAATGTCATCTCGGGTGTCATTTTCATGGGCTGGGAGAATCAGACTGTTCTCATGGCTGGGGGTATTTCTCAATAGGACATGTTTATAGTTTTGATCTTTAAAGGTAATTCCCTTTTTAGTTCCAATCACAACACACTTTTGTTTAAGCAAGGTTTTTCTCCCTCTCTGGCCAAAAATTGCATCTGTTAGCAATCTTTTTTTGTATTTTAAAGCGAAGCTTTTCAAACAGTGAAACAGCTGACTACAAAAGGCATCTGGTCATGCTATATTTGCTTATGGGGAGCATAATTTTTAAACCCTGGGAAAAGCGTACAAGGACCTGTGTATGTTTGCAGAGAAGAGGGTATAGGAAGTGTTATGGAAAACCAGAGTGGTCCGGGATGGGATGGTTTGGACCCCAAGATACCAACTCAGAGAGAATCTGATGAAATTACAGCCCTTTGCAGCATCACTTCATGGGGAAGAAGTTTTAGTTGCATCATTTAGGTTTTGTTGGAGGGATACCTGGAGGAGCTGAAGGGACGAGGAAGACCCAGAAGGCTACAGTAGGCCAAAACTTCTACCAGCACAGAGCTGGGCTGGATTTAACCCTCCTGTGCAGGCTGCAGGTCTGTCTGTTCTAAAACCCATCCGTGCTGCTGTCTCTTCTTTTTTGACCTTGCAAAGAGCACCCAAGTGGATCATCCACAGGAGGAAGGGAGAGGCATTGTCCAAAATGTGGTGGTCTGCCAGCTGCCGCCAGCTTTCTCTTGCTCGGCTGTTACAGAGCAGCCAGAAGCGGGAGGGAACAATGTGCAAAATAAAAATGCAGTCAGGAGGATGCCTGACAATGAAGGGAGTTGCTTCTGGTTTTGCAGCAGGTGCCAAGTGAAGAGGGTTGTTTGGGGTTTTTTTTAACCCTTAACTATGACATTCCTGGTGTCAAGTTCTCCCGGGGCAGACCAGCCTTGCAGGTGGTGTCAAGAGGCAGGTGAACCACCAAAGTCACAAGCATTGACACTTGAGGTATTTGCCCTTTGCTCTCCAGTGTTTGCTTGTATCTGGCTACTTGGAGCCAGCCTTTTCCTTATGACTTGGTTTCACCTTGAAGGACCTAACCTGGTATGTTGGGCATCAAGTGGTTGAGGAACCTGGCCAGCCACACTCTGGGGCTAAGTTATTGCAGAGCAGCTCCAGGTCCATCACCACCACCACTGACTATGATTGCGGGAGGAGGCTGCTGGATCAGAGACATCACCCACAGCCTGGGCACCTGAAAGGCAGCCAGAAGTTTGATCTGGAAGCAAAGCAGCTGTAATGAAGCACAGAGGATCTTCACAGGCATCTTCCTCCCCCCGGCCATGGGGATGTGGTGTGAGCAGGAGGGTGCATTACTCCTGGCAGCTGTGTTCCTCTAGGTCAGAGGGGCAGGAACTCATGGAGATGCACCTTCCAGGTGTAAATCATGATACCCAAATGTGGCCTAGACCAGCCTGCAAACTGTTTTTGAGTCACTGCTGGCTGATCCACCGCATTCTCTATGCTGCTGCCCAGTGTCTCAAGGAGGGTCACTGGGATAAGCCAGGGCAGACTGGCTGTGGGAGCTGCTGACACCTCGAGGGAGAGGTAGGTAGGCTGTGGAGGTGTCATAACCTCATAACCAAGGTGTGGCAGGGCTGGAGAGTGTGAAATTTCCCGAGGGGGATGCAAAGGGATGACCGGCGCTGGCAGACTGGTAACCTTCACATGGAAAAGCTGCCACTAATGAGGCATTGTGACTGGGCTCTGCTTTCCCAGCGGCATCCAGTGCCAACAGAGGGAATGGAGCTTGTTCATTGGGTTCACACCATGTAACCCGCCACTGCCACCACAGAGTGAAACAGCCAAGCAGCAGCATCCCTACAGAGCCCAGAGGCGAAGCGGAGGCAGGGGTGAGGACAGGGTGCAGTGGTGCCCAGACCACAGCTCGTGTGATTTGTATTTTTGCCAGGTCCCTGGAAGGAAGAAGTGGATGCAGGAGAGAGCAAGTGGGAATCGAAAGAGGGGACAGGACAAAGATTGCCTTGGCTGCACAGCTTTGGTGTTTCCTAATGTTTGCAGCACAGCGCCTGTGTCGGTCGGGCAGTTTCCTCAAGGACAGGGAAGGCTGTTGATGCAAACTTTAGAGATGAGAAAGGATACCCATCCCTGAACTGTGCAGTTACAGCCATCAGCCTGCCTTTAGAGGAGCAGCTCCTGGGGAGTGCAGCCCTCACTTCTATGCTTCTTGAGAAAAAACACAGTGAATACCTAAACACAGCCCAGAGAAGAAGAAATTGGGAGATGTTTGTGTCTCTGGTGCCAGCCAGGTGGGATGTGATGGAGCATCCTGGAGAGCTGACACTGGCGATACTCAGCTCCGCATCTGGACATCCCTTGTCAAAGGCAGGCTGCAAAACTCACACCCGCAGTACCCACCCTGCATGCTGGGAAAACATTTTACAAATTCACCCTTTAAACTCGTGGTGCCCAGAGAGGTTCCCCCCTCCTCCTGCCTCTGAGCAAAGCCTTGTGAGTCACTTCCCTCCGGCCTGTCACTTTGTCGGGAGATTTCTTTACCACCACCAAATGCACTGAAGGACACTTATCAGTGTGCTGTAGACCATTAGCCACAGTAATTACCACTGAGCAACATCCTGCAGCGAGCTGAGAGAAACCCATGCCCTGATCTTTGCCTGCTTTATTGTGCAGTCCCCCTTTGCCTGGGAAGCTGCTTTCCGCCGAGCCTGTCTGGCTGCTCATCTGAATTAATGAGGTTCTGCTGCACTTAATTGAGAGTGCTCTCTAAATTGGGGGTTTCAGGGAGGAAATGCGAGAGCCTGAGGGAGCCGAGCAAAGGGAAATATTTATAATGCAGCATGTTAATTATAAATGAGCAGTTTAGCCTATTTTGTTGTTCAGCCTCCCCTCCACCCCCCCAGAGACCTTTATTGTTCTGCTCCACCGCTTCCTTTCAGCCCTAAATGAGCAGCAGGTCCAGATCCCTGCCAGCCTCACAGGTGTTCACACCATGCGAGACGGTCCAGGGATATGGGATGAGACATCCCTGCTGCCTTCCCACCCCACTCCTCAGCCCGGATCCCACTCCTTGCCCAAATCTCCTGGCTGGGTACATCTGGACACCTCTTGGTGCTTGTGCTATGGTAGGGACCTTGCCACCCTTCCCAGCGCTGGGAGCACTAGTGGGAGAGGGATATTCCTTTTAAGAGGAGCTGATGGTACCCCAAGGTGATGGGGAGGACCTCCAGTGACATCTTCAGGAGGTGACAGGAGCTGGTCCCTTTTAGGACCATGTCCAAGGCACATGTGGGTGCCCCAACTTCTCCATCCCCTGGGGTACCACTTGCTTGCCACCCTCTGAATTGGGACAAGGAAGGCTGGGAAAATCAAAATCTTTGTCCCCAGGCTTTGCAGAGTTTGTGCAGCACCTTCCCGAGGCAGAGCGTGGGATGGCTTGCAAGCAGTCCCTGGGGACATACAGCATAATTTATCTGAGCTGAGCTCAGAGATCCTTGAGTCACATCCTACAAGAGTATTGTAGAACCTGAAAACCCCTTGTGAGTCCCACCAGATGCAGACTAAGATGATAAAATGAGGGTGTGCATCATTCAGTGTCATCGATCATGGGCCCATCCTTTAACAGAAGACGTTGGCAGGTGTGTGTTTCCTCCTAACACCTACTGAAGCTCCCAAAGGAGTTGTCCATTGTGCCTGGAGTCTCTCTTAGGATGTTGGTAAGTCATGATCCTTCTCCGAGAGCAGAGCCTAGTTCATGTCACATTTATTCACTTTTCGTTACTTGTAAGAGCTGCTTTTTTTTTTCCCCACAAAGCACATTCATTAAGACTGTGCAGCCAAAACTTCAAGGGCACTGTTGAGTTAGTAGGAGAGCAATCTGGATGTAAAATTTGAGTGTGGATTCTCTGAAGCTGGTAACCACAAGACCGTTGCAGTATCATTGGGGCATAGTTTGGTCACAGGCAGATGGTGTAACATAGATCATATATAAAATATGCTGCTTCAATAAATCAGGTAATGTTCCTGTTGCTGGAGCTGTCAGTGGTGATCTCAATATGTAGCAAATCATGCTTATATTTGTGTAAAGCAATGCAAGAGCTCAAAGGTGCTTCAGAGGTGGTTGGTCATGAAATGTTTGTGCTATTTCTACTAATCCACTGTCTTTGTTTCACTTATTTCCCCTGCTCTAGGACCAGGAAGAAAATAAAGGAGCAACCAGCTGGCCAGAGTTTTATATTGACCAGCTGAACTCAATGGCTGCTGTAAGTATTTCCCCAGTGCTCTGGGGCTTATGAATCCCGTATGGGGCAAGTGCTGACAGTCTGTGGCACGGCCAGTGCTGTGGCCGCCCAAGAGGGTGACAAGTGTTGTTTCCAGGGGCAATATCATCTCTTAGACCAACAGACACAGCTGCAAAATGCAAGATGTTCCTTACATACAGGGCATTTAATCTTGCCCCGGGCTGGGACTCTGCGAGGTGGTTGGCAAACAGCAGCTTTCAGTGTGAAGCCACCGGACTGTACAGACCCTGTTTCAGTACAAAGCCACTGGATTGTACCCAAGGCACCCTTCTGCTCTGGGTGGCCACAGCAAAACACAACGCTGCAGGTTCTCCATCCCACAAGGGTCAGTGGAGCTGTCATGGCTCCAGCTGCCCCATCCCTGACTTGCAGTGTGCTTAGATGTAATTTTATGACATACTTGTTTTTTGACATCTTCCTGGGTGAGACAGAAATAGTGCTCTTTTCATAGGAAATAGTGTTTATTTCCTGCAAGGCTGCCCAGCTCAGAGCCTCTCCATCCTCACTCATGCTTTCAGAGGTAGAAGCTGCTGAGGTTCGTGGCCTCTGCACTAGGGATGGAAAAGTAAAGCATCCTTTTACATTTTCTTCCCCCTGTGTTTGCCCTGCTGTCACAGCGCCAGGGTGACAGTGACTGGGTGAGGGAGTGGGGACAATAAGGGGTGAGCAGGGGGCTGTGAGCCAGGAGAGAGCATGCTGCTCCCCTCTGGAAAGGCCGGGCTGCCCTGGGCTGGCCACAGGCTGCCAGCTGGCTGGTCGAAGCCCTGAGCCTGAGCAGAGCTCGTGATCAAAGCCTGATGGATGCCTGGAGGGTGGCTTTGATCTCCCTGACACGCTGTGGAAGAGGAGCTGGGTTAAATGCAGGAATCAGTGCAAGCCTTTATGTCATTCTGGGACCCTTCCTCCCTCCTTTGCTCTATCCTTGGCTGGTGCTGGCAGGGCTCAACCTGACACCTCCAATGGCCCAGCGCCATCAGATTGTGCAGGAGGCATCCAGGGGGTTGCCTTAGCTGTGGCCTTGGCTGAATGACTTGGGGTAAGCAAGTTGTACCCCATGCATGCCCAGGGCTCCAGGCAGACCGGCTAACCAGGTAGAGCCACAGGAGCCAGGGTCCCAGCCCCCAGGGACATTGCAGCCACTGTCCCCAACCCAGATGCACACTGGTGGGTTGCACTGGGGGGGCTTGAGAGTGACAGGGTTGCCAGGACCCACCTGGTTGATAATAGGCATGGATTGATCCAATCCCCTTCAGGCTGCAGGGTTTCCCCTGAGCCTGACAAATCCTCTGCCACAGGTCTCTCAACAGGTACATGGGTACCTGTTGGGATACATGGTGGGAACCAGGGGAGGCTGAAGTCCCCCTCCTTCTCCTCTGCTCCAATTTAGCACCTTCCCTCTGTGGACCCCCAATTAGCATTGGCTTAGCTCCCTGCATCCTCACAGTCTCCCCAGCCCTGGGATTGTCCTCTAGAAATGCATCAAGATTCATGTTACCTGCAGCATCTCTGAGCAGGGTTCACTTTCTTATGGGATGCTGTAATGCACTTATTTACCTCTGACCTTCACTTCTTTACCTCTTTCTTTTACAAAGTGTATGTCCTGCAGGGTTGTGGGCTGTAGTAGATGTGCCAGGATTTACATCCAGAGCCCACGAGTTGCTTCTCTCCCAAATTGCTGCCATTTCCTCCTGCTGCTGCTCTGAGTCTGAGAGTTGCAGGAGGACAGTCACAAGGATCCCTCAACATGGGCTTCTCTGAATGAGTTGCAGGTTAACAACTTGGGATGACGCTATTCCTACCTGCAGAGCGTTAACTCTGAAACTTAGTGATCACATAGGACAATGCTAGGTGTGTCCTCTCAAGGTGGTGATCCAGCTGTCATATGGTCATCTCAGGGCAGTGAAACTCAGCATCTTGCCAGGGCTTGCTGTGGGACAAGAACTGGTTTTGGGAAGAGGGCACTCGGTTCCTGCAGCCTTGCTCAGCACTGGCCGATGTCCATTTCCAGCTTTGCAACAAAACCAAAGTGACTGGGTAAATGCAAGGTCACATCAACGCCGCTGCAAAACTGATATGGGTTGGGCTGTCACTGATTTGTGATGCCCCAAACTCTCACATCTTAATTTTACATGCACTAGTGAGTTGTCTGGGTGCTTACAAGCAGTGTCTTCAGCGTTCACCCTGCTGTCCCCAGTCCAGGCTGTCTCCTTGCTGACTGAGTGGGGGTTCCAAACTGTCCCTGTCCCAAGTTTTGTGATTGCCATAAAGATCTGGACTTTTAGACTTCCAGAGCTGGTTTAAGGTCCCAGCTCTGTCACAGACACGCTTGGCACAACAATGCAGTCGGCACTCCGGCTCCCCAGGCACAAGCATTGCAGGGAAACCTCCCCTCTCTCATCTGCCTTTCTTCTTTCACAGAGAAAATCGCTGATCGCCTTGGAGAAAGAAGACGAGGAGGAAAGAAACAAAACAATTGAGAGTTTGAAGACAGCACTGCGGACAAAACCAATGAGGCAATTCTCTTCCATTTCCTGGCTTTATCACTGCGGTCATGGCTTTTGGTTCACATCCTCTGATGGATGGGGTGGTTAAATAGAAATATAAATGGGGCCTGCTCAGGACAAGGGAGGCAAGGATCCTGAAAAGCCACTTGTTTGGTTTTTTTTTTCAATTTACCTCTTGTCCTTTTGTTCCTTTTCCTCGGTCCTTTGAGCCACTAGTACCTTCACATCTGTTCAAGCAAATCAGGCAGCTCCTTTTTTTCAGATTTGCTTTTGTTCCCAGGGGAACAAAATGTCGGAACATTGTTTCAACTGCAACTTCTCTTGCACTTTTTAAAGGAATAAAATCACATGAACCTTCAGGCTTATATGAAATGAAAAAAAAAAATGTTGCTCAGAGGTTTTGATGGGGAGGATAAAGAAAGGGTGGGATTCTTTCTGAATGTATGCAGTTTTTCCTAAATTCAGTTTCTCTGGAGTCTTCATGCTCACATCTGCAAAACCTTTAAGATACCTCAGGTCAACATTTTCTAATGGGAAAATGTTTCATGATGCAGTCTGGTTATGAAAGAAACAGCTATTGCCTGTAATTGCATTCCCCTCTTCAGTTTGTTTTTTGCAATGGTGATGGTACTTGGTCAGAAATTCCCAGGGCTGAGGGTGAGCACCCAATTTCCATGGAACCTGGACATCTTGAATGCTGGCTCTCCACAATCCCCTGGAAACAAGCCATGAAAGTTTCCAAAGTTCTTGAAAGTGTTTTGTGAGTCTGTCTTGCTGGAAGTCAGAAGGACCCAGGAGACTTTATAAACAATTTTACCTGTTGGACCTGCTTCTGCTCCCACAGAAGTGAACATCAAATTTCCTCTTGACTTTGGCTGGAAGAAGAGCAGTCTTTGAAGCAGAGAAATCAGTTTTCCCTGAGCCTGCAATTACCCCTTTTGTTGCTGTGCATCAGTGTGGCTTCTTTCGAATTAAAATCATCCCAGCGCTGGGATGTTCTTGGCTCACTTGCTTTCTGAGCCCCGTGCCTTTTGCCAGACCAGAATATACTCAGCCTGGACAGCATCAGGCAGGGAGGTTCTAAAATGCCTGAGCAGCGTGCGGCGTTACGTCTGCCACTGCAGTGAATCTGGCTGGGGCACTGGCCTGTGCTGTCTGGCTGCTGACTATTTTAAACATTATAAGTCATCATAAAAAAAACCCCATTAATTCCTTAAAATTGGTAGGATGTGCCTAATGGAGGAGACTTATGTGGATGGTGAGGCAAAAGAGGTAGCAGGAGGGACAAAGTCTTGACAGGCATCATGAACATGAGCTTAGCTGACATTGGGGTGTCTCCGGCTGATTAGGAGACTCCAGGGCTTGGGAGCTTCTTCCAGTCCTGTGCAAAATTGATCCCAAGTGAGGGGGCTTTAAGATTCGGAGAAGGTTTTGCATCAGCGTAGCTGCAAACTCCTGACCTCCACCCTGGGGCTGGTGCTGATGGCAGAGGTAGCTGGTCCTCTTCCAAATATCCTAGCTCTGGACAACATTGTGCAGATGATGCCTATGCTGCTGGGCACCCATTAAATTGAATTTTGCAACCCTGTCTCTGGACAGTAGGAGTCCTGCAGGCTTTCTGGTATTTAAATCCAGGAGAAAATAAGAAGATTCTGGGTTTATGACAACAGACAAGTCAGCCCTGTTTGAGGGTAAAAGGATCCTTTAGCATTTGGTATTAAAGCAAAAAACCCTCTTTCTGACAGGTTTGTAACCCGGTTCATCGACCTGGATGGCTTGTCATGTATTCTGAATTTCCTCAAAAGCATGGACTATGAGACAGCAGAGTCTCGAATACATACCTCGCTCATTGGATGTATAAAAGCACTAATGAATAACTCCCTGGGCCGGGCTCATGTCTTGGCCCATTCAGAGAGTATTAATGTAATCGCTCAGAGTCTGAGCACGGAGAATATTAAGACGAAGGTGGCAGTGCTGGAAATCATGGGCGCTGTGTGCCTGGTTCCCGGGGGCCACAAAAAGGTACTGGAGGCAATGCTGCACTACCAGAAATACGCCAGCGAACGGACCCGTTTTCAGGTAGGTGGGTCTCAACTCACCCTTTGACTCCCAGAATTCTGTGTTCTTCTCCCTTTCTCCTACTGGATATCCAAATACTGCATGCAAATGACGTATTAGGGCCATTCGCAACGTAGATCGTCTGGGAATTACCCCAGAACCATGTCTGATGAGATCTGCAGCTGAGCAAAGAGTTATTTAAGGCAACACCCTCAAAAATAACTCTTCTTGTTTGTGCAGGGTCACTGGGATCACAGCACTGCAAGTTGCAGCACATCTGGATGGGCTGATGTTAGCCAAAGCGGGTGCTGGGGTGGGCTGCATTACCACAGGCAGCAGCTGATGATCCATCACAAGCTGGTTGCTACGGGGGGGGCTGTAGGAGCATCATGAGGAGTTGTTCTTGTGTGGCTTCCTTGGACGTTTTGTGCAGCCTTGGGTGTTTAACTGACATTGTGTGCCTGGCAGACGCTGATCAATGACTTGGACAAGAGCACAGGGCGGTATCGAGATGAAGTGAGCCTCAAGACAGCCATCATGTCCTTCATCAACGCAGTCCTGAGCCAGGGGGCAGGCGTGGTAAGCGCCGAGGCTCTTGTAGAGGGAGGTGTTTTAATGGGTGTGGGGTGGATTTGTTTCAGTAAGCTTTCTGAGGATGTGCACCTTGACATGTTGACCTCACAACTGTCCCTTGCAGGAAAGCCTGGATTTCAGACTCCATCTGAGATATGAATTTCTCATGCTTGGGATCCAGCCAGTCATTGATAAACTAAGAGAACATGAAAATTCAACCCTTGACCGGTGAGTAGTGACGCCCAGCCCACTGGTTATTTTTGCCCTTGCCTTGTGCCCTTGCTTTCTGGTTTCTGGACTTGGCCTTTGCAGAAAGCATGTGGGTCTAGACTCGCCCCTCTTGAAATTCTTTGCTGTTGCCAGAGAGGGAGAGGAGAACCTCAGCGTGGCTTTGCTGTGCTCCAATATAGGGTTGAACTGGGAAGGATGTGCCACTGGGGGCCTGGGGGATGGTGCCAGCCCTCCTCCTCCTCTTTTCATCCCAAAAGGCTCCTTCAAGAAACTGTAGTGACTAGGAGCTTGAGACTGAAGATCCAGTTACATTTCAAGTCCGGCGTGTCTCTGGGCTGCTGCCAGACTGCCTGCCTGCAATTTATTAATTGTAACGTTTGTAATTTTTTTTAAGAGTCTTGTTTTATTCCTCTTTCTTTCCTCAGGCACTTGGACTTTTTTGAAATGCTTAGAAATGAAGATGAACTGGAATTTGCCAAAAGATTTGAGCTGGTGAGTACGTATGTTGCCGATGCGGACACCAGCACTCAATGTCATGGTTCCTTTTAAGAGTGTCTTTGTGTCCTGGGATGAAGTGCGGGCTTTTGGATGAAATTTGGAAGTTGGAAATGTGTCCCCAGTTGCCCTGTTCTTTTGCACTCTCTACGCTACAGTCTGCTTCATCCTTCTTTTGCTCTGACCCTTCTCCTCTGCTCCTCTCTGCAGGGCAGTGGGGCTTGTTTTGTCTATCAGACATGAGATGGGGATGGTTCATGGGGTTTGGAGCTGAGACTCGGGAAACAGGCAGTGCCATTGCCGGGCCAATGGCCTGACCTTGCTTCGCTCCTGTCTGCAGGTCCACATCGACACCAAAAGTGCGACTCAGATGTTTGAGCTGACGAGGAAGAGGCTGACACACACCGAGGCGTACCCGCACTTTATGTCTATCCTGCACCACTGTCTCCAAATGCCTTGTGAGTCCTGGGGGCGAGTATACCCACAGCTGTTGGGGGCATGGCAGCCCATGTCTCCTCCCTGTTGGCAGCAACCTCCCTGCTGCCCCCCTCACTCTCTTCCCTCCTTCCCCTCCAGATAAAAGAAGTGGCAACACCGTCCAGTACTGGCTGCTGCTCGACCGGATCGTGCAGCAGATCGTCATCCAGAGCGACAAAGGGCAGGACCCTGATGCCACTCCCCTGGAAAACTTCAATATTAAAAACGTTGTCCGAATGTAAGTGCCCACCTGCCTTTGCCAGGGGTGCTTCTGAGCAGCACCAACACGGGCCACCATGGCTTTGCTGCCTCCTGCTCCAGCAGGCAAGAGGGCCAGGGCTGGGGATTAGCCTTGCCAGGCTGGCATTACTTTGACCTCTTACGTGCAATGTGCAGGTGAATTAAGCTCAGCCTCTGTGTTCCCAGCGAGCTATTTCCCCCAACTGCTGCTGTCACTGTTCCTTACTCATCACTTACTGTCACCTGGTGATGTTTCTGCTCCTCAGTTGGACAAACCAGCATCCCTGGAGCTGTTGAGACAGCTCGGCATCCCAGCCTGCAAAACCACGCCAGGGGCAGGCAGGCAGCAGACAAGTTGGACATACCAATTTGGAAGCCTTTAAATCCCACTGCCCAAACTTGCTCTGTCATGTTTCGTGATGGTGATGGTTGCTTGTTTATGGCGGTAGGATTGTCTCATGTGCTACGTGTCTTTTCCTTTAGGTTAGTCAATGAAAATGAAGTGAAACAGTGGAAGGAGCAGGCAGAAAAAATGAGAAAAGGTGAGCGACGGAGAGATACACGGTGTTAACTTTAACCTTAGCGCACGTGGCAAGCTGACCAGACAACTTACACATATATTTAGCTGGGTGGAATCTGAGATAATACCAACTATGGGGCTTACAAGGGCAATGGGCAAAGCAGATACTCATTCTTCATGGGGAGGCCCTGGCTGGCATTTTAAGACACAGCACATGCTCCCTTTTCTTAACCGTGCAGCTTCTCTGCAGGGCCGTGAGGGGTTAGTCCCCCGCACGCTGCCATTTGCAAAGGGGAGTGTTTGTCACCCAAAAGTGGTCTCATGGGGCTGTTTCAGAGCACACTGAGCTCCAGCAGAAGCTGGAGAAGAAGGAGCGGGAGTGTGATGCCAAGGCCCAGGAGAAGGAAGAAATGATGCAGACGCTGAACAAGATGAAGGAGAAGCTGGAGAAGGAGTCCAGCGAGCACAAGCAGGTCAAGCAGCAGGTGGCAGATCTCACAGCGCAGCTTCACGAGATGAGCAGGGTGAGGCCCCGAACCTCCTCCCCATGGTCGCCCAGTCCCAAACTGCCTGCAAACACCATGGGGTGATTTCTGGAGGCTGAGCTGCACGGGGGGCTCAGAAAGGTGTTTGTGAGGGCCATCAAGATGTCCGTTCCTGATGATGGGGTGATTTTGCCTCTCCAGCTGCACAGGACCTCAGTCAGAAGTGCTGAAGCTTTTCAGTGCTTCCTATGCTGGTTAAATTCTGGCCATAATAATTAAAAATTGGAGTGGGGGTGTTCTTGGGTAGTGTCTCCCAGCTCCATATGACCGGTCCCCCTTCCTCTTCTCTCCTAGAGGGCGATCTGTGCTGCTGGCCCTGGAGGACCTCCCTTACCACCAGGAGCTCCCGGTGGCCCTTTACCTTCTCCAGCTCCTGGATCCCTT
>JANHFX010001924.1:0-15385 GCA_027560015.1 Chloroceryle amazona
TTTTCTTTTCTTTTCTTTTCTTTTCTTTTCTTTTCTTTTCTTTTCTTTTCTCTTTTCTTTTCTTTTCTTTTCTTTTCCTTTTCTTTTCTTTTCTTTCTTCTTTTCTTTTCTTTTCTTTTCTTTTCTTTTCTTTTCTTTTCTTTTTTTCTTTTCTTTTCCAGAAGAAATTAAATCTGTCTTAATTTCTGGAAAAGTGTGAACTCAGTAAGCCTCATGCTCTTCTCCTTCAGCAGATTCTGAGACCCTAAGCTCTTTGGGAAGGTTACAGACAGTCCATATGTCTGAACCATTTCCAAGAGAACACAATTGTAAATTCCCATCCTTGTAACAGAGACAGGATAACAGCCTCATGCATTTTCCTCATGATATCACCATGGCATTTATATTTTATCTTTGAAGAAACTATCCCAGTCTAACCTAATCACATTAAGTGGTGAGTGGCTCAGTTAATGAAATTGTAGAAAACACTATGAAAACTTTTCACCAAAGGTATGCCATTGACACACAGCTCTTTTTGGGAGGAGCTGCATTGACTGAGTCATGGCCCAGATGTTGGCTCTTTGTGCCATTTCAGGTCCAAATCATGCTAGGTACACATTCTCCCTGTAGTTGATTTCTACCAATAGATAGTTGGCAAAATGCTCAGCCAGACAGAGTATCCAACATGTCCTCCTGAATGTTCATGTCTTGCAAACTGGAGAAATAACTTGGTTTGATTACAGTCCAGTGACACTAGGTTCCTGGAAAGATGTAACATTTTCTGTTAGACCTGTGGATATAACAGAGAAAAATATACACAACTTCAAGTACACATTTTTTTTCCCTGTAATCCTTATAAGTGTAATATTATAAGTGGTGTTATTTAAAAAAAATTCTTCTGAAGTCCTAAATTCTTTCTGTGTCACATGATTACATCTTGTGAATGTCAGAAAATCACACATACATATAGAACATGAACTAAAAAATATTCTTCAAATAGCTTTCCTCAAAATATGGATGCTGAGCTTGTTGATATCTGAATGGTCCAGGTGCAGTCATACACGCATCAAGGGGAATTAGGTTCAGCTTACCCAATGTTTAATGTTTTCTATATTCATATCTACATCAGAGTTGGTGATCTAGGCCTTTTTTTCTGTACCACAAGGACTGTAAGTGACATTTCTACAGCAATTACTGATTTGATGTGTTTTAGACAAGTAATTTGGGATGAGTTTAATAGGACTCTGGAACTGCAGACTTATTGCTATTAAAGAGAGTCCAAGTGCATAATTTAAATTCAGTCCTCTACATTTTAAGTGTTTAAAGTCTTGCATTTAATCACAACCAAGATGTCAGGTGAAACAATCATAAAATCTTCTTCATTTCAACTTATTAGAATTAAGACTAAAATTCTATGCCCAGCCCCTTTTCTTGCAACATAACAACCTGATTCACACCTGCATAAAAGCATCATCAGAGAAAACTCTAGGCTTGGAATAATGTTATTTCTATTTACTTTAGAGCACTCTGGAACTGGGACTTACATCTGTACACTTGTGTCTCTATCAGTGTCTGCCAAAGGCCTGGCAAAAGTTGTCAGGTGGCTGGCTAAATCAGATGTATGAACTTGTTTGCTATGAACAGATAGCATTTTTTTCCCCAGCATTCTGTTAAATGATTTTGCAGATTCATGAAATTTAAACATAAAGGTCAAAATGCGAATAATACTCTGGGAAGGACTGGATGTTGTTATCCACAATAGTAGTAATTTAGTTTAATTGAAGATGACAGTGTGGAGTGTTAAATGGACAGTATCAACATCCATCCTAGAATTAGTAATAAAAGAATCCTATAGGAACAACCTTATTTCCTCATTCCTGTCAAAATGTGTGTGTAAAATTAGCAGTTGTCAGTATAAGCCCAACATATGTACAATGCAGTGAACACCTCACTTCCATGTGGAGTTCTCTAACTCCTTTGCAAAATTATGATAAATGTATAGATAAGTATAACCAGCAAAGGAGAGTGAATATGAATCTCAACTATTTTAAAATTAAATTTTCTTTAAGTTCTATATGCCAGATGTTACTGGTGGATGACTTACAAAAATACACCTAGCCAAGCCAGCAGATTTCAGTTATCAACCACCCTGATTAGAACTTCCTGCTTATTAAACTCTAAAAAGACAGTTTTTCAAATCAGTGATAAAAGGACTTTTGTTACCAACATTCAAACACTCTGTATTTCCTCCCGTTGTCCCATTTCTCCTCTGTTTTACTTTTTCATGACTGTGAAGTGGTGGAAAAGTTGGTCTCAATAGCCATATCTGACAAGTTACACCAGATTCTTTATAAAAAACAATTGTTCTAGTAAATTAGCCACGAGAGTGAACATAACTCTGGGATGTAATGCAAACATGGTTACAGTAGTATATTGTCAATTAACTTCTTCACTCCTGCCAAACGTGAAGAGTCCAGCAATAGCTGAACATAGAGCTGCTATGTCACACTGTAGAACAGATCCAGTGTATCATACTCTCTTTTATCTTTTTTCTTTAGCTTGCTTCAAGACTTATAGGATTTAATGAAAAGTCAGAGTTGTTCTTGTTTCTTCATCAAGATTGCTCTAGTTAACTAAATAACAGGAAGTGGTGACAGTGAATTCTACTAAAACAAAATACTTCTTCCCTATCTAGTGCTTTAAGGTGAGGCATATTTGCTTGAGACATGTCCATCATAGCATTATACAAAGGCAGGCTGCCAGCCTCTGTGATTATTTTCCTAATGATTTTAGTTTTCTATCAGTTTAGCCCCATATGAATAGTAAGAGCCAGTGTTCATCTGTTTATACTGCTACTCATTGATGTCATGGCTCTCTGTGCTCTCAGATGCCTCAGCAGGAGCAGGCAGCCCATCTCCCAGGGAATCTGCCTGCTTGCCATCTGTCATGCAGCGTTACTGCACTTCACAATGTCACATGGCTTGAGAAGCTGTCTTCACCTTCATATGATTGTGGGTTTTGCCTATGACTCTTTCTTTTTCAAAAGTATTTGTCAGAAAGGTGAGGGCGTCGGTCCATCTGTGCTTTAGTTCCACTTCCCTAAATATTCCAGCGTACATTGTGTTTGTTTATGTGTTCCATACCTACAGTGTGGCTTTCTTTAGAAGGGCAACTTAATGACAAGGACGCTGCAGCTTCATTTTCAATACTAACAATCTTCATAAAACCAAGATCTGACTAATGTGGGGGAGCTATTAAATAATTATATTAAATGATAGACTTGAGTGCTCTTACTATCATATATGTGGGTGAGGATTTTCACCCTTGACATTTGATGGGACAGAGAGTTTGCCTCTGAAAAGGAAAAAAAAAGAGGCACTGTTGCTAGAGAAATGGTTTCAATGGCTTTCAACTGCTATTTTCAGGAAACACCAGAATAGTTTGGATGAGTCAGAAAGACAGAAGTGGTTTAAGACATCTTTATTGCCAATTCAGCTGTTCCCAGATTACTGTATTACTGTTTCTGCACTTGCTGTGTGTCTGGGGATATGACCAGTGGCTTCTCTCTGTTAAATGCTTCATCACTCTTTGCTGGAAAGCTGTGTTAAGGCTACGGTGATTTGTGCAATGTGGGGAACAAGAGAGCAGTGGATTAGCAGTGGTGCACAAAACCTGGGCAGAGAGAGGATAACATATATGTTATATACCATGGGAACTCAGCTTAGACTTGGCTATGGTCTCACACATGTACACAGCCTACCAGCAGAGCACCTAAGGAGCTCTCTTTCCATAATTGCTACATTATTGTGACTTTATTTTAAATTATGTTGTTTATTTTAATAGTTATGGACATTAGTATAACGTATTAGTATAACATATGTACATACATAATGTATTTGTGTAGTACAAGGACATTCTCTGCAGATTAACTGATCAATGTCTGTGAGACTGAGCTCTGCCCTGAGAGGTGCACAAGAGACCCACACCTGGGAAGACGGCTCTGGAAACAGCTGAGAGAAGGGAACAGCTATCCCGCCTTCAGTGGCAAGGGGTATCCAGATTTCAGGCATTATCTCAGGAGCATTCACCATACACCTTGTTAGTATGTCAGCATGAAACAGCTCCAGCTGCACTGGCACTCTCTCAAAAATTATAGCTGTCTGCATGTGATGTTCTCTGAACTACCACACACAAACATTCCTGGTCTGAACTGCTTTCAGGCATTCTGCCACTAGCTTCTGCAGGCCTGACCTGAGTGATCCTCATTCCGAATCACATGTTGGTCACTGCAATCATCTGAGTCAAAAAAAAAAAAAAAAAAAAAGAAAAGAAAAAAGAAATTCCAGAGTACAAGCTGGAGTGAATTCAAGACTCATGTGACTATGTCCTGTTCATTGTATGCTTCACTGGCTTTAGCACAGACACACTGTACTTGCCACAAATATTTTGTAAATACCATCAGCAACATAATTTCAGTCTGCTCAGATGAGAGTGGAAGAATTTTTTTATGTTGCTGGTACCTTTAATTATCTTTTTTTTTCTGGAAGGTAAAAAGCTTAGCAGATAATTTCCTGAGAACACAGTGGGTACTATTAAAAATATATATACACAAGAAAATAAGGTTACAGAGTGAAAAAAAAATCAGAATGTTATTTTTCATTAATGGAAGTACTATTTTAGCATGTGCAATTAAATTTAAAGCACTAGATAAAAATACACACTACTTTCTTAGTGAAAGTATATTTTAAATCATTCATGAGAAATACACTGTATTTTTTGGTTTGTATTCCTAATAATGACTTTATTCTCCCCCATCTGAATATTTTTCTCATTCCTTTGGCTAAATGGGGAACCACAGAGTTAGGAGGTAAAATTATTTTTATTGTAAGAGAAACAGACAAAAAAAGAAGAGTGAGATATGGTCACTCCTGTGAAATGTCACTGTATCATGTCACTCTGATCTGAATAAGTAACTGAAGTACAGTCAGAAGTGAGAGACAGGCATCTCAAGGGGCAAGTGGCTGTAACTCTCCTGAGATCTTAGAAAGGAATGTTACCCTTTGTATTCCTCTGCATTTATCTTAGACTTTCTTCAGTGACAATAACCTGTGTTTGTGAAAAGGTCTCCTTTTTAAATGGCTGTGCTTTGGTGGCCCAAGTCCCACCTGCAGTGCAACCACTACTGCCTGAGTGATTGGAGATACCAGGTGAAGGCCCCCAAATTCTCTGCCTATAGAAGTAAATGGACTAAATCACTAAAATTAACTAAAAAGAGGGAAACAGGAATGGAAAATTACCAGGACACAAACAGTACCTCGGAGTACTTTACTCACATGTACAAAGTGAACTGATTGCCAAATCTGTGGTCAGGAAGGAATTCTTCCCTACCTCCCCCCAACATATTGGAAGAGATCTAAATATTTTTGTTGTCTTCCTTGGGCCCACTGAGTCAGGCATCATCTGCTCTGTCAAGTGGGCAAATCCCCATGACCAGTATCGGATGATTCTCAGTAAGAGTGTAGACTGCTGGGCACCTCTCCTTCCACATTTCTCAATGTTTATCATTACAGATTAATTTAAACATAAACCAAATAGAAAATACAAACAATTACTTTTTATAAATATATTTTATGTGCTATTCTTAAAAGGGTGCTTTGCTTCCACAAAGATCATAAGCAAAGGCATGAGGAAGTTTCTTTGGTTCATAAATTTAATTAAACCACAGTTATGCCAATTTTTCTGACTAATTGGGAATGATGAGATGTTGGCAAGCCATTTAAGCACTCCACTCCCAGACATGTAACCCTTCACAGACCAAAGGCACCTCATAATAAATATGCATTTTTACACATTTCACTCCTTTTTAGGCACAAAAAAAAAGACAACTCAGGTTTGCTTAAGATGGCCACAAGAATTACCCATAACAGGAGTAAATGTGATGAGAAAAAAAAGATAGAGGGAGAGAGAAATACAGGGAGAAATTATTTTTTTCTTTAGACATTTCAGAAATAAATCAAAAGGGCAGAAATATTTTTCAAAATTATTCTTCTTCCAGTTATCTCACATCTGTCTCTCTGGTTAGTACGTTAACTGTCCCAATGACAAAGCTATCAAATAAACAGCCTTTTGTTTTCTGACCTATCCTGATAGGTATTACAAAGCTCTTAAAGCAAGCAACAAAAAAAAAGGAATAAAATATTTTTTCCATTATGTGTTTTCAAGTTTGGAGTTGAGTTGGTTAAGACTAATCCATGTGTTATTATAACTGGTGGAAAATGCCAGTTGAACTTGTTATTTATCAGACTTTTCTGGATAGAGGTGAAAATAGCTGTCCTCAAAGGAAGCTAGAAATAAATTAGTATTGTAAACCATCAAAGGCTGTTTACTGTAGGGTCTCCATTGTCAAGACTTAAGCTGTCTCTGTGTGACAAACGTTAAACTGCTATGATTAGTAGATTGGACAATAGCATTGCTGTTAAGCATTTTCTTGTAAGACTTCTACTACCACATACTATCCCAAGGAATTCAGATTTAGTTTGGAGCACTATGGTCAGATCCTATTTCAGCTAATGCAAGTCACCTTACATTGATGAAAATGAACGAAGCCAACTCTCTACACACAATTAAACATTTGACCCTTAAAGAACACAGCTGAAAAGCTGAATTAAATTGCTTGTAAATGAGCTAAAACAGATGTTCACAGACGGTTCTGTGTGTTCAAAGAGCATGCCTTAAAGTGGCATATGACCTGGCATGGGTAGGATAGGATAGTACAGGAGCATATCCAACTTCCTGAATCATGGCATCTCCTTTTGAGAGGTGTTTTACACTCACTGACTCCCAAGTGGCAAGACATTTATCACATACCTTCATATAGTGTTCCCAATAGACACTTCCCAGTGCCTCCTATAAAATTCTAGTGTTCAGTATAAATCAGAAGGGATCTAAAATATTTCTGTGTACTTTCATAGCTTTAAACCTTTTATCAGCTTTCCTTTACATTATTTCTCTGTTATAATACAGGATTCATTTTTGTTTTACAAGTCTTTAGCCAGGACTTCTGGATAAATTATGTAAGCACAAGGGTTGAGTTTCACTCTTCCATAGGATGAGCTTAGAGGAGGGAAGTGGTATTTGAGAGCTGATATCAATTCAGTGCTGAATTAATTGAAATTATTTCACTGTTTGGAAACTACAGTTCTTCTCAAAATAATGATGCACAACTGTAATCATCCATTGATCAAGGCAAACAAGTCAAATGAAAGTCAAACCAAAACACTTGAAAACATCCTAAGGTGTGAATATGCCACAAGTAAGACACTATAATATTTTATTGCTATAGTCTTTGCACTGCCTCCCATCATTCTCCTTTGCAACTCTCACCCTCCATTTGCTGCACTGTGAATTGTCTGGCGTGGGAGCCAGGTCTTTGTTCTGTTCTTTGCAGGGAGATCATATCAATAAATTGTAAGGTAGAATTTCACACTGTTCCCACTGCTGTCAATGGGCATTTTACATTGAACTCTGCATGTGAAGAGTATGAGTCATGTAGTGCACTTCTGTAAAATCCCAGCCCTCCACGCGTGAGGAGTAGTAAGTCCAGTTTAGTTTGTTCCTTTTCCCTGTTCTGATCACTTTAACTGCTTTCAGCAGAGGAGGAAAGAAACTTTCACAATCTAGTTTGCAGTTGACTTAGTTTTCTCATTTTTAGGTAATAGTGTTTTTGCAAACTATCCCTATTACCCAAGTTCATTAAGCTGATTTTACACTATTATTCATTCTTGTCCTCTTCTGAGAAGATTGTAAAGTCTGATGATTTCAGCAAGTCTTAGAAGTAAAAGGTCAAAGTTCCATTAAAGGAGAGGAGTTGATTCAATGAAAAAAACATGACTAAGCCATCTCATCCTCCTGTGTCACAGCCATCTCTGCTGCAAGTCTGGGGGGAAATGTTACAAAGCATGACTGTTTGGATTAGACTCTGCAATTCAAACATGTTGGTTGATATTTCCAAAGCTAATGAGGGAAATCCCCGCACTGGGTTTGAAAACCTCAGACACTTTTAACAAATCTATTTACATTTTATATCTGGAAAGCATGGTGTACTTTGTGGATCGTTCTTTGCACGCTGTGTTCATTAGAAGTGCAGGAATTTGGTGTTCACTATTAAATACTTGTTTCATATGCTGCCTTGTCCTTTTATAGTGCCCTTGCAAAAATGTCATTGTCGATGTGTTTTAATCATTATTAGAAACCAGCGTGTGAAAGCATAGTTAAATAGAACTTGAATTTTTAAAGGTGACCCTGAAGTCTTTTTGCATATATTGTGCAAAGTAGGCAAATCAGGGACATCTTCACTTCCATCTCATTTCAAGTTTCTCCAGTTGTCCTGCAATTATTTACCTGAAGGACAGTGGGAATGCTGATTCTCCCCCAGTTGTGCTTTGTACACCTTTTTGTTCAGAAAATATTCAGCTCGCTTTTCAGGAAGAGAAAATATAAAAGAATTGGTTACAGCTGAAAATGTCTGCAAAGCTACACTCTTTCCTCCAAATTCAGATTCAAAACAGGCAGGACCTGTGAATAATGGAGACTGTGTGAGGGCATAACTTTGTTTACAATGGAGGGAGTATGAATCAGCAAAAGAACAGGCACCCACATATGTTTGGGACTGATTTACACAAGCCCATAAATCGTCCAATTGAGGAAAGCTAGAAGTGGAAGTCAGGAATGCCACATGTGTTGTGACACATGGAGCATTATTTAAAGATCATCTTACAAAATGATTCCAAGTATCAGCACAGCTATCCAGAATAGGAAACTGAGTCAATTAGAGGGCCACTGAACTTGTGCTTACAAACACTGCAAGTTACTCACCATCATACTGTGGTGATTATGGTGGTACTGAACTAGGTTATTAGCAAGGTTTCCTGACAATCCTTCATTTACAAACTAATGTGTTTGTCTATTGTGAGCTCAGCCTCTCAGTCTTGGGGCAGCAATTAATGCTGCCTCCTCCAGAAACATTGAGTGGAGGTCAGGGCCCTGGGGAAGGCTTCCACAAATTCCCTCTGCCTGGACACTGCTGCCACCCACAGTTTAAGAGACAACTGATTACAAAACCAGCTTTTTTTTTTCAGCAGCTTCTATAGTTCCTACAAGTCTTGATCATTTTTCTGAGCACAGTGATTGCTTTTGACAGCAGAATTCCTTAGGACTCAGGCTTTTCACATGGGGAACAGGCACACAAGAGTAATCTATCCTGGCCGTGTTGCTTCTCAACATGTCCAAGTTCATCTTAGCACCTCAATGCAAATTATGTCATATTTACCGAGCTAACTGATACACAGCCTGTGAAAATTCCTTCCTTAAGTCATCATAATATCAATGAGGAAAATAATAGGGGAAAAAAAAAAGGTGAAGTCATATTTAACATAGACACACAAATTATAGACAGGTATTATCTGTACTCCCAGTACAGTTTCAAAGCAAAACACAGAGGATCTGCTCCTTGAATTCCAGTAAAATAGTTTGAATTTGTTCCATTAGAGCCCTCCTAAGCTTTTCAAGACTTTCTCTGTTTTCCTTAAAAGCTTTACACCAAACAGTGTAAGATCTATTCTCTGGGAGTTTTCAATTCCCCCAAGGAAACAGTGATCTTTTTAAAAGATCACGGGGTTCTGGTTGATACAACTGCATGGACTCTGAGCTGTGGGCCATACTGCACAAGGAAGAGGGGAGGAATATTTCCTCCTAAGGCCTGAGCATGGGAGGAGGCTGCAGGAGGCAGAGTAGTCAGGCTCTCAAGGGAAGCTGAAAACCCATGCAGCCCAGTGCCTCAGTGCTGTGGTTTTACACATGAAATTGCATAGTATTTCTTTTTCTTATTTCCTGTTTTGTGGTGTAAAGTTAAACCTGGAGGTGATCTGTTGCAGAAGAGATCTGTAAGTGCAGAAAGGTCATCTTACTGATACTTGTCACCACCTTTTGGTTTCTGTTTTACTTCTCTGGAGTGTTAGAGAAAATGATCTGAAGATGACATGAATCTGTGAAGCATCTTAATAACTGTCACCTTTACAATACTGTTCCTGTGTTGCCTCAACCTTGATTTTAGAATTATTATTACTGGAAAGAATTTTTAAATATGGATCCTTTGGGAGATATTTTGGAATTAAGAAACTCAGAAATGCACAATACCATATAAAATTTCTTAATAATGAAAAATTGTACATGTTGAACATTATAGTCCATTAATTTACCAGTATGGCTTTTCATTTTTCTTGCCTTCTATTGATTTCATTTTTAATCCTATAAAATCCTTGTGTAATATATAATTATTTTAACTGTTCCTCAACTGTCTAGGCTGAAAACATGCATCACAGTGTACCTTGTGAATTCAATCAGATTTATGATTGGACTAGATTCTTTACTATCTCACACGAGCATAGATCCACTAATTGCATGCCACAAATCTAACCTTCTGAGGTTCTTAAAGCTTATTTTTTTTTTAATAAATAAGCAAAAAAATGTGAGTTACTGAATTTACTCTTGCCAGACACTCAGCACCGTTTAAAAATATTATTAATCACTGAGTCTTCTTGTAGCTGTCCACTACTGAAACCTTGCCACACAAAACCAAAATGTACTGGCTCAGTATTTGCCAGATGAAATGTCACCCGAACATGTTTATTTAAAACAAGGTAGCTAAAATTGTCAAATTTTAACAGGAACAGAGAATGAAGAGCTGCTCTCTAGGCCATCTTTAGGCCATGCGAGTGTAAACTGGTGTTGTGGGGAATTTGTCTATGAGGTAATTCAAATAATCCTGATTCTTGCTATGAAAGGGTTGTGTTGATAAACACTTCAGTGCATCAGAGGATTTTCCAACACCTCTCCTGACCCTTTTGGAAAAAGTTATAGCACAAGCAAAAATGTCATTAACAAGGGGGTGAGCAGTGGTTGAACTGAAGAGAACACCCAGTGGGAAACCTCTCTGGGGAAGTACACACAGAAAAAAAAGGGAAATCCCAAACCAAAGAACAGAGGCTTTGTTTTGTAGCAGAAGGGTTCTTTTTATTGAAGGTACAGTACAACAAAGAGAGGGGAAGACCATAGGAGAGAAAAGGAATCGGGGAAAAAAGCTTTATGTGGGAAAGTGAACTTGACACACACTTACAGAAAAACAAAGCTAGTCAGGAGAAATGTTTGGACCCAGACGCATGGCTGCATTCAACCTGCTGCAGCTATACTGAAGAAATAGCAGTAGAAACAACCTGCAGAGGTTTCTGTGCTCCTTAATCATCTCTCTCCAGCAAAGAGTATCAGAGAATATTCCCAAGGATTGCTGTCAGGATGGTTCCTGGGATGGGACCCCTGCCAAACAGAAGGCTGCCCTGGCATGATCAGGTACTTTCCAAATAGGCAATTTGGATGGGGTCACCCTATTCTGTTTATTTTTATAGCTGTGAGCCATGCTGGTTGTAGCACATAAGAACATCAGAATGTATTGTTTTCCTGGTAGATATATAGTCTGTCCTTTCACAGATCTTTTGTGGGTCCTCAGTCTCTCCCCAGGCCCCCTTCTATGTTGTTGTGAGGAAGCATGTTTGTTTAGCTGCCATGGCAAGTGTATGGGAGATGTTCACTAGCAAGGTCCTCACATAAGCAGACTGGCCTTCACGTAATTTTCAATAGCTATTTAATGCTATTAATAAAAAATGCATGGTAAATCAGAAAGAGATGCTTTCACAGATTGCCTCATCCCCTCTGAGGTTGCTCTTGCAAAGCTTTCAGCAAAAGAGATGGTCCAAAGATCTATTTGCATACTGAGATAGATGGATGCTGATGAAAAGAAAGGTACATCTTATGAACCTATTGTTCTCCTGCTTCCATCCTACCACTGCCACCTTTTCAACCACCGTCCAAAGTCACAGGCTCTGCAAGTCAAATATATCTGGTGGCTCACTGTTGGTGTTCTGAACTTTTTGTCTGTACTTAGAAAAGTTGCCTTTCTTACATGAAGGTTTTACAGTCTTGGTTGTTTGAATTACACCCAAAAAAAGCATGTAAGCTTCCTCAGATGAACTAAATTATTTAATAATGTTAATGTGGTAAATGAACAGCTTCACAAATGCCTCCAAGTCTCAGAGCATTGTTGCAGCAGTCTTTCTCTTTCCTTGCCAGGAAATTCCTGATCCATAGTTTTCATCACAACTTCTCGTTCCTGCAGGCCTGGCTCATGGCTGAAAACTGATGGTATGATTCACCACCAGGAATTATGTTGCTTCACTGGGTGGCCCTTTGAAATCCAAGCTAGTGATATGCACAGTGACACAGGTACCTCCAGAGACTGGAATAGTTCAGACTGCTAGGTGTGGCAGACATAAGAGAACATTCAGAACCACACACTGGGAAGGAGATTGTTTGTTTCCTACAATTTTGTCCTCATTTTATGTTCTAAATTCCTCATGTGTGCTATCTGGAAAAGCTGCAAACTCCATCCACTGTGCCTGTGGTGTGAACCACTTTTCTTGTGGTATATTACTTCTACATCCCATAGTGTCTTGCCTCAAAAGGTACCAACAGACCCGCGTGGTCTTTTACCAACACAAATGCAGATAGGAATGACATGCAGTGCTGGCATAGATGCTTTGACCTTTGGTGATCCTGCAACTCAATTTTGTCATCACAGCTGATGAATCATGGGTGCTAAATTCTGTAATACAAAGGAAGCTGGAGCTAAATTAAATTCAATTCTCGTAATACAAACTAGCTGGAAAATAATAACAGAGATCATCTTTTAAATTACAGTCTAATCATGCTCCCAACCTGACAACAGTCAATTTTAAGGGGACAGACATTTTGTACCTCTGGGAATACTCACACTGGAGACAAGACAATGCTTTTCAGTTTATATTGGTTTCTCACAGCCCAGAGCCTGATATCCAGATGACTAAATCACAATTGCATGCTCAAAACTCCAATTTAGGCTTGGCTTGGCTGTCTCTGTACACACTGTATCTGTCATGTTTAGCTACTGCTGATATTTTGCTATCAATATGAGTGAATCATCCTCTGAATCACTTCAGATTTTCTCTCAGAGCTCTTTTAAGAGCCTTTATAATACTGTTACTCTGAATGTCAGCTCTCAATGAACTGAAAGGTCTGAAAGCAGTGGTAAGGCTCACCAGCAGCTGGAAAGGGTTCCAAATGTCATGTGGTGAATGAGCTTTCCAGCACTCCTCCTTTTATTGTTTTCTCCTCCTTCTGTGACTTCATCTCTTGTCCTGCCCAGATTCATAAGGCTTTGGGATGGAGAATTTCCCTGGTTAGTGAGTCTGCAAGATACTATTGATGCCCAGTCTAGCACACATATTGGCAATAAGTCTGAAAGATAAAGACAGCATCCTACCCCAGCTGGAGCAGGCATCTTCACGTTCTTTGAAAATACTTCCCTGAAACTTTAAAATATAAAAGCTTACCAGTAAAAAAGAGACTGGGACCCTTGTCATCCAGCACTTGAACCCATGTTTTAAGATCAGCTTTGATTCCTAACTGAGTCTTCATTCACCAGCCTTGATCTCTTCCTTGTTTTTTTCTGAAAGACTGGACTTTTCCCCAGTGCTGTTCATGAGAGACACACTAAGCATGGAAAAGCTAATTGAAATACTTGACAAAATGTATTAAAATAGTATAATATTATTCAATTATTCATTTTTTTCCAGTAGTAATAAATTTCAAATAAATGCATTTATTTCAATAGGGTTTTTTTCACATCAACCAACCAACCAACAAAAATCAATATTGTGAAGTGATTATTTAGAAGTATCAGTATCTGTATTAGTACTAGTATTAGAATTAGTATCTAGTATAGCAAGATGTTATTGCTCATTCAGTTTCCAGGCTGGAAATGTTTTTAAACACCAGTAATGCTTTTAAAACTCAAAAATTTCCTTTATAATCAGAAATGTTTATCTTCAGCCAGTTCCATGTAACAATACATTGGTGGAACAAACCAGCCTAGGGAAGCACCTGTTGTTTTATGCAGTCATAGAAGGAATTTTGCCTGAGGCAACAATCTATGGCATACATACCCAGATGCCCAGAAATACAATGCTGAGGCCAAAGAAAATTAACTTTTCCATGAGGATTATGACCATATGGATTATTTTCAAAGGCCTGCCAGGTCCACAGAGTGTTGTGAGTGGCAACTTGCAGCTCTCAGAGTTGTTGCTCCTTGTATGGTACTAGAGGCCCCACAAGGCAGCTGGAGGGAGGCAGCCTGGCACACGGTTTGACCCACACTGGTCCCTCCTACTATGTATATTTTATATCTTTTCCAATAACAGGCTACTCAGACATCAACAAGGAGCAAGCAGAAAGAGCTCACCATCTGATAATGTTCCGTATCCCATCTGTAAATCTCTCAGGTCTAAATTTCAGTTTCTGCAAGCTTTACACAGAGCATGGAAAGAGGTTTCACTGTGCCTTCCATCACTCTGAATGAACACTGATAATAATAATACTTAACCTTTGTAGAGTTCTTTCTATCTTCACAATGCTTAACTAACATTAGCTAATCACATCACAATAGCTGGGCTGCTTATCATTCCTACTCTTTACAGTGTGATGAATAATCTGATAATTATTTCTTTAGCTCATATAAACAGCTTGTCCACTGTCCTGTCATTTTCTATTTTGCTTAAGCTATAAATATCTGATATTAACTGAAGAAATGAAAAAGTTTGTCAAGCTCCTCCTAAACTAAAGCAGATAATTATTTTAATATGGAAGATTTGAGAGCGAATATAGGCAAACTCCATGCGTATTCTTTTACTGTATTTTTACATCTGTATCCCTAATTATGGGCAGCTGCTAAGGATTCTGTTGTTTGAGAATTCAAATGTGTGAACTAGCCCGTCTGGAATCTGTTCATATTGATTATTTAAAAGCACTCTATTGTTTCAAACATTAAGTACTGACACACTCTGCCAATACCATACTGTAGGAGTGTATGCACTACACTGGGCAGAGACCATGGTTTAAGCAGCTTACAGTTCAGTATGCAACTTCTCTTTTACTGTTGAGAAGCATCAGACTGTGTGTCTTTCCCACACCCTCATCAATAAATTTATAAGTTCTAGCTTCAGGTAATCAGCAGAATCACCCGTTTTATCGGGGGTTACCTATTCAAGTGGAATGATCACTCTGTAGCAAAGAAATTATTTCCGTATTCAGAAGTGATTTTTTTTCCTTTTTTTTGAAAATAACCCTCTGTACACTCATTTTTCTGTGGAATAACACTGCTGCATTATCTCATGAGATCTACTGTTGTTAGATCATAGTTGCTTGGCAGTGGTATTGAGATTCTCATCTGGAGATAATGCAAACTATTTGCATTTGTGGTGCA
>JANHFX010001924.1:15485-59376 GCA_027560015.1 Chloroceryle amazona
GTTAGATCATAGTTGCTTGGCAGTGGTATTGAGATTCTCATCTGGAGATAATGCAAACTATTTGCATTTGTGGTGCATTTTCTTTGGAGTCCTGACCCTTGATTCCTATTTTAAGGTCTGATTGCTTTGAGCTTTCATCCCTGGGCCTCTATACTCTACAGTCCTTACATTATCAGTCATCAGCCTTATCAAAAATTGACACAAACTATACTACATCCTTACTAACATCTGGAACAGAATCAGTTATCTCTGTCCCAGTCTCTAAAAGACAAGCAGATCCCATTATTATTCTTTTATTAATATAGTTTTGCGTGCATGGTGCTTTATATGGAAAAGATGAGTCACTGCTCCAAGAGATCTCACCCTATAAATTAGATGTAGCACATGGAATGACGACAGTGAAGTGATTGGGGAATGAATACATTTTAATACATGAATTTATTGAAAGATTCTGTGACAAAACCCCAAGATATACAACTCAAACCCCAAAGATAAGTGACTGTGCTCAAAATGAGTCTGGACTCATACCTCTTGCAAGCTCAGCTCTTCTGTCATGGCAGAGAGGACAGCACTTGCTCTGAAGAACGAGTGAGAGAAGGGTAACAGTAATAACACTCCCATATCTGAAGCAAACATTTAAAAAACCCTCAAGGTATTACAAAACCACAAGTCAATATTTCTCGTGTTTCAGTCTGCAAAAGAGCATCTTCCCTCCCCTCTGCACCAGGACACAGGAATCTGACAAAAAGCCTCTTCCAGCCCTGGAGGTGCTGCCTGCAAATACTCCCCTCAGCCACCCAAGTACCTCTGCACCATCTACTGGTATAAAACCCTCCCAGCACGAGTCAGAACAAGAAAAGATAAATTCTACTTTGAAAGGCAAACTTAACAATTATTTATGGGGAAAAATGGCAGTTTTGGCTGTCCTACCTCTACACAGTTCATATTTTTTTCAGTTGAATATATGGAGAACAGAAAGAGCTTATTTTCCTGGTATTCCTTATCATGGTAATGTCGAATGTACTTTAATCCTACAAGCCAAATTAGTACAAAGTATTTCAGTTCATGTGACCTGAGGGGCCACACAGGTCAGCGTGGCAATGTTTTGTTGAAAAGAAATAACAAGGTACCTCATCACTGTCACCATGAGGATCGGGAGAAAGCCACTACCTGGGAACACCTGGATGCTGGGAATATCAAGAGCACACGTGACTGCACAGTTAATTAGAGGAGAGAGAGGGGATTTTAGATATCAGCAGAGGAAGAGAAGGTGACATCAGGAGGAATCACCAGCACTCTCAGACAGTTTGTCTTGTTTTGCAGTAATAGATATCTACGCTGCAAGTCCTGAAACTCTGTGTAGACCCACCAAGAGTCTGCTAATGCAGACAGGGCACACTCAGTGGGATGCAGAAAGGCACGGCAGAGGAGCATCTCCCAGCAGCGCATCATGAGGCTTCCTGCTTTATTTCCTCTGGCAGATCTGGAATGAATTCATCCTGGGATTAGCATGACTGAACTGTAAATAAGAGGACTGTGTTTGTCTCTGTTTGGAAGGTTTTCCATGTAGAAGACAGTCTCACATGAAGCACGGTGTTTCTTCAGGACCATTCTGTCTTGTTTTGCATGATGTTCACAGACACTTGAGAGTGATAGTAGTAAACAAATGGAAGGCTGTGGCTGTACCAGGAAATCCGGCTGCTCCAGCCAGAGAAGCTCTGGCTAATTGACTGTGTGCTTATTTTGTGTTCTTACATTGCCACCCTCTGACAACCTGGCAGATTAAAGCACTGCCTTTTGACAGACAGATGAAGTTTGAGCAAAGCATGTTCCTGAAGTACAAGCCTGAATATAACACGGTGCATTGTATGCAAAATGCGTTGTTACTGTCATGGTTTGGCTTAATCTAATATCTTCCAGATTCTTTAGTAAGTCTTCCTGGCTATTTCTCATCTATTACTGTACAAGACAGATTTATTTAAAAGATGGTTTGGGGATGTGTAGCAGGAAGAGAATCTGGTTCAGTGCAAAAAGCTAGGTCAGTTTCTGTGAGTGTTCCCTCAGACCCCAGATAAACTGGCTATCAGAATTTATGTTATCCTGTGTATGATAAAGTAATTAAGTTATTTGCTATACAGAATAAGAGCAGAGAGTATATATTGGGGATTCAAGGGAAAAGAGGAATACCAAAATTTTAAGACCAAAACATCCAGGGAGATTGTACACAGACACTGTGATTACTAATCCATGTACAAGAATAGCAGCCACTGCTGCATCATCACACTGGAACTGGCTGTTCCCCACATACTGGGGAATATATTCTGTCTTCCTGACCTACCTTCCCACCAAGAGCTTGCCTGTGAAATCTAACAACATTTGTATCTGTGTGACTTAGCAAATTATGCAACACCTAAACAGCATAAAATGCAGGGCACAAAGTAAACACTTGTATCTTCTCGTATAAAATGTGAAAGGTAATTTCACATTATTACCTTCTGCCAGAAGTACTTAGATGTAGAGCATGAAGAGTAACTGAAGAGAAAAAGCTATGGATGTGCTTTTGGAACGGTGGGGGTTATATATGCTGTGTATGGAATTTTACTTGATACCTTCTTAAGGACATCTTCTAAGAAAAACGTGGAAAAACTGAATAGAGCCCAGTAGAGATTTACCAAGACAGCTATGGAGGCAGAGCACAGTGCATAAAGAGAAGCTGAAGGAACTTGTTGGACAATGTCCTGCTCAGTCTGGTCTAGTTTTGACATTAGTCCTTTTTTTTTTCTTTCAAGGTCAAACCAGAAGACCTCCAGAGGTTCTTACTAATTTACATTTTCTGTGACTTTCATGGGCATATGGACAGTGTTGCTCCATCTTGTGTAGCTCAGGTTTACCTCACAGATTATGTCCCTCCTCCTCTCAGACAAAAGTTGTGCTGCCAGCTCCCTTTTTCAGCACCAAAGAGGAACTTAAAACTCCAAAAAAGATCCACTGCGAATATGAAGTGTTGGTCATAGGATAGAGGGTTCCTTGCTACTTTGTTTTCTCAGGTTGTTCTAGCAAAATGAGAATTTTAAAGAGAATGCCCTTCAGACTAGAAATAAGAAATCATGCCGCTTCCTTAGTGGCCACAGAAAAAGCCTGGAGAAAAAAAATCTCTCTGCATAAGTGACATTTTTAATAATCGATTCCTTACCAAGATAGGGAGCTAGGACACACAAAATATGCTACACATTAAAACTTTTACTTCCATGACGGACATCACAGTAATTTTGCATAAATAAATTGTTGAGATTTGGGATGGTACCCAACTCAGCAATAAATATTCTCCCAAATAACTGTTGGTGGCTTGGGATTTGTTTGTTGCTTGTTATGTTTGTTTGTTTGTTTTATTATTCCTTTTCTGTGGCTTTGCTATATCTTTGGCTAGAACACCCAAAAACCTTCTTCAATGGACTTTGTACAAAACTTGAACGTGAATGAATGGGGACCCTTAAAAAAGACAAGCATAGAATATGATTGTAAGGCTCAAATTCTAGGAAGTGGTCCAGTCCAGTAATAAAAAAATAAATAAATGTGACTACTAAAAATAGCTTGATTTCCTTTGATTATAAGAACAGGTGTTTCTGTTTATTCAAGGGAATAATGACTAGATTTTTTACACTATGCTTATTGCCACAGTATTTAGCTATAGCTGAGAAAATTCTCAATCATAGTTCCATTTATTTACCCATCTAACATTATGCTTGTTTCTAAATTTTCTGTCTCTCTGAAAGCTTTTTAAGAATATTGTCAGAAAAAGCAGACACTGAGGATACTGAAATTAAAATTGGTTCTTTAGTTAAGCAAGATTTTGACTAAAATAAGAAATAAGTATTATATTTTCAGACCTCTAGTAAAGGAATAAAATAACCCTTTTCCTTAAGAAAGGTCAGTGAGAAAATCCAAATAAATAATAAAATAAGGATAAATGTATGCAACATTTTTATGAACTATTTTAAAGCAAAATGAAAAATGTATTTGTTTGAAAATAATTCACTTTTAGAAAATACTAGTATGGCTGTTCTTAGTGACTGTCTCAAGGATTCGAATATGGAATATTTACTCAGATATCAGATCCAAGAAGATGCTTATCTTCAGAGTTAGTGTTGTTTGTAGTTAAAACTCAGCATGAGTTTTTCTGTCATCTGTAGCTGAAAATTGACATGCTTCTCTGATTCTAAATTAAAAAGCAAACAAACAAAAAACCAAAAATAATCTAGATTTATGCAGAGAAACATATTTGCTGAAAGAAAAGACTATGCAAAGGCTGTCTCTGATGTGGTATAATACATGGCTGATGGAAATCAAAGTGAGACTCGAGAGCATTATGTTAAATAGATAACTGTGAATTAAGACCCTTTCTCTCTTGGACTGTCTACAGCTGAGAAGACACAGGAATTGATGAGACAAGAAGAGATTTGTCTTCTCCTCTAAGAGGAGTAAAGAAAGAAGAAATGAAGCTGAGCCTGGGAAAACATGAGGAGTAGGAGGAAGGTGTTGGTTTTGTTTTGCCTTTGCTTCTGACTATTGAAACTTATTTTAATTAAGAACAATTAATTTTCCTCAGGTTGAGTTTCCTTTGCCCATGGTGATAACTGGCAACTGATTGTTTTCTTCCTGTCCTTACCTTAACCCACAAGGTCTTCTTCTTATTTTCTCCTCTTGTCCTGTTGCAGTTGTGGATTAAGAGAGCAGCTGGGTGGGTGTCTGGCTGCCAGTCAAGGTCAACCCACTGCATTCACAGAGGATGTTAACATTATACAAAAATATTAAGCAATAAAATATACTGACCTAATGAGGACTGGAGAACCAGTGACACATGTGCTCAAGTAATTTCTTCTGAGACTGGTCTTTAGTGATAAAAGAATTACCACTAAGTATAATAAATAGAATATTCTGGAATCATATAGAGAGAGGAAACAGGTCACCAGATAAATAACAAAATGGTACTCATAATCAGATTAGAGAAAGAAAAAGGTGCTCGTCCAATGTGATTATTGAAATTATTGTTTTCTGACATCCTGCAATTTCAATTGCGTAGATTCAATAATGCATTCACACACACACACACAAAAAAGGCAGAAACTATATTTACACTGTTACATCATGGGAAAACCAATATTTTTCTGGCTTTGTGAAACTAGGTTGTCTACTTTTGTTGCCTTTCCTAAGGAAAACTCTGCTCCAGAAAGGATTCATCATAGCAAGAATCAGTCCAAATTTCCCTTGCTTTGGAAAGCCATGAGCACGAGAAAGCAGGAGGTTATAGTGGAAACTGTTTTGCAACTGTAACTACAGTGGCCTAAATGAATGCCTGCTCTTATGCACAAAGATGTCCCAGATGAATTACTTCTGCTTTAGAAAGTATCATTGTGCTCGAATCCCAGGCAGCTGAACAAAATGTCCTCGGTGTTCTCGCAGCAGACAGTGCTTAGTCTCAGAATGTTGTTCTGAAATGGGAGATAGTAGGTGTACACCAGGGTGTTCACATGATTTCCTGTTTGGGGCTGTATTTGTCTGATGTTCATTTTAACATTCTACTTAGGGTAATTTTTCTTCTAAATTCTCCAAAGCATATAATTAAGGAACAGGGTTAAATGATTTAATTAAGTTAAAAGCTCAATCTAAACTGTGTGCCAGCTACCAAAAAAAAAACAAAACAAAACAAAAAAACCCCCCACCTTTTGAAAAGCTTCAGTTTTATCCTTACTTTCCAGAGTGGGCATTCTTCCAGACACTGAATCAAGAGGGAGAAAAACCTGCTTCGAAAACCTTATCAAGTCAATACACATTCTTCTTCTCCCACATTAATGTCTCCCAGATGCCTTGAAACACAGGCTTTAGTAGCTTCCTACCTAGCCTCAAAACTGGTAACATTTTGAAGATATTCGTACAAGGAGCGTTGCAATAGCATCTGTAGCATCCTAGGCAGGGCTAGAGGATTCCACCACATCATGCCCTACACAAAAACTGTAAGAAGGTCTTGTTTTACAAAAGCTACAATCCAGGAATGACAAGAGTGAAATGATTTAGCTTAAGTGAAGAAGCAAGTTTAAAGAACAGGAAGAACAGACACATCTACTCCATATCTCTGTGGTATATCACCTTGGGAAAGTGTATAAAACTTTCCCCTTTAACGAGTGGAAGTGGTTTACAGTCTTCAGCTGCTACCATGTGGACATACCCTGTAAGTACAGGTACACCGGTCTCTACCCCATCTCTGGTCTTTGTCACCATTGCCAGTTGTTGTATAGCATCCCAACAGAGCCCATGTCCCACCGGGCAATATCTACACACTGCCAGAGTCAACTTTGGAATGGCACAACTGAATGGGAACATAACAGCAGCACAGGCAGGGGACTTCAAGAGCAGGAATGGCAGTACTGACCTGATATAACCTGAGCAGACCTTCACTTCTCTTCTCCTCTGCTAGGATGACTCAGTGTGGCATTGGCATCAGCGATCACCAGTGTTAACCAATGACACACATGGAAGGAGAGGGAGGGTTTAGAAGTAAACAACTATTTATGCAGGGGAGTGTTTTTCAAGTACAAGATGCTTTGCTTGTGCCACGTCTCGGTGGGAAAGTGAGAAGTAAGACTTAAAGGAGGTTAGACAGATAAAAGTTGAAAAAGGAATAGGAAAATTATGTAAAATCCAAACAAATAGGACAAAGCAACAAACCATCAGACAGAAGTGGGGGACCAGAAATTAACAGTTTCAAAAAAGACAATCAGTTAATACTCAGAAACAGTCATCCAGGCAGACTGGGTTTACCTTACGCAATTTCTTTCTCTAATTCTGGTGCCCTTATTAATGGGATTACAACTAAACCAGTGTATCAAGAAACCCAGTGGGGAGTGGCAGGTCTCAGCTTCTTCCAGATGGAGACCAGCTCCATGTGGTTTGGTCTGGAGTGGGGAGTGTGCAAACTTGTTTCCCATGAAAATATGGAAAACCCACCCTGTGTGAAAATACTGGGAATCAATCTGAATACACAGGACCCTTTCCTCCAACAGGTTTTTCAGAGAAAGTGACTACATTTTTTAACAGTATACTCTGCAGGTTCTTCCTATGGATGTGCACGAGGATCAAAGATAGCGAGTGAGAGAAAACATGTTTATTTCACTTAGGGTGACAGAATAGAATTCCTCTTCACATTTCAAATAGGGATTTGTGTGAGCTACATCTACATCTTACATGGTTTGGGCCCCAAATGGGCATTTTTAACCTTGTAAACCTTCACCTTAAAACCTTTTATTTCAACACCAGGTGGAACAATAGCAAGTTCAAATACAACCTACAGTTCCACCTGGAAACTAAATGATGGATACAGGTCACATGATGGATGAAGAGTAATGAATATGTGCCCACTGACATTAGAATTGCCTACAACAGAGAATTTACAAGGCATTACAAGGATAATAATTTTCCTGTTACTTGATTTATGTGGCAAAAAGTTCTAGGAAAAGGATTTTATTTCCAGTATATTATCTGAAAACCAACTAAAAACTGAAAACCTGCATCCTTATCCTCCCTTCATTAGTGAGGGGAAATCTGTTACACCTCTCCCAGTATGGGGAGAAGAGTTGTTAGCGGAAGAAGCAGCTGTCAGCCAGGCCTCCCTTGACAAGCTGTAGCACCATTACTTTGCAGAACAAGTTCCACTGCTGTTCAGGTGAGAGGTCAGAGCTGACATTGCAGGCTTCACTGACATGACCAAGAACAGGGTACAGATGGTACTTGTGCTGTCCACAAAGTGGTTGCATAGCAATTGATTTGATAATTTGTGTGAGAATTTTGCATAGAACTGGGGTTCTAAGAACAAGAGAAACTTTTCATTAGGAAATCAGTGTTCAATCCAAAGCATGTGTGCTCCTTCTACCTTCTAGGTAATCTCTTTCTTCTCCCACCTTTTTCTTTCTTTATTTTTTAATTTTTTTTTAATATTTTTTGTCATACCAAGACTTGTCTGGAAAGTCAGGAAGAAAAACACTGTTCAAACCGAGGGAGGTTTAGTGCCAAACTTTTCTGAATAAAAAAAAGGAATTGATTCATTCTCAATGGAAAAGCTGGTGCAAACTTTCAGCCATGGTGGTACGATCATTTTTTAAGGGTTTCTACAAACATTTAAATAGTGCTCTTGTGAACTCTTAGTTAGAAACTTGAATAACTGTTTTATACCAGTAATTCAACAACTGACATTTCCCATGTTTAAATAGTGAGACCAATGTGGTTTAAACCAACTTCTGCAACAAATGGGTTATTTGGAACAAAAGGAAAACACAATAATACAGCAGCTCAGGGAAAGAAGAACTAAATGACATTCATTACCATTTTTTTGCCCTGATTTCCCAGTCCTCTCCCTGCAGACAAGGTTGCTAACTGCTATCTTCCCCTTACCACTGCACTCACAGTCCATTGTCCAGGCTGGCAGGATCCCCCACGGTGTGGGTAATTGTACTAGGGTACAGGGATGTTTTCATCTGAAGTGATCCAAATTCAGTGACACCCGTTGGCAGGGTGGCCACACTGCATCTGCTCTGCTCCAGACTGTTGATGCTCTTGGCCATCGGTCGTTGCTCAGAACCTGAACTGCTGGACAGATATTCCCCCTCCATGGATGCAGATGTTGTTCAGAGTAGAATTAAAGACCCTTAATTTTTTTGTAGGCTCTGCCTACAAAAGAAACACTTTCCTAGTCAAATGCCATTTCTTCCTTTTTACCATATTTTCATTTTCTTCTGGCTTTTCCCAGAAGCCATCTCCATTAGGCAGGGGGACTCCCCCACCCCAGGTGTGTTTGCCTGTTTGCTTTCAAACATGAATGCCAACGTTATATTCACTTCAACAGTAAAACTTCACAGCTTATTTTTAAACAGAAAATTTATAAGCTGTTACATAACTGACATGTAACACAGGCCTGGCCCATCCAGTTAATTCCCTTTATTCAAAAGCAGAAGCAGGCAGAGAATTCACTGGCTTGGCAGGAGTCTCCTTACCTCTCCAGGCATTCTGGATTGCTTTTCTCCTACTTCAGTGTTGGTTATTAAGAGTAAGCTCATTCTCTTTCATGGTTTCAGACCACCAGGTTTACAAAATTTATAACAGCTTTAGTACCACCAAGATAAATAGATTATATGTAGTAACATACACAAGTGATTCCATGCATTCCTATGTGCTCTGTAAGTGACAGGGATAACGGCTATCCAGAGGCAGAAGAAATACAGGGATGAAAGCCTTGCTCCCACACATCAGTGAACCAGGCTGAAGTAATCCTCCATGTCCCCTGCAAAGTAGCTCCTAATATGAGAAAAAAATCCCTCATTTCCAGCAATGATTAGTACCTCCTAACCTCCTCTGCATAGTTGAGGGAAAAAACAAATCAGGAGGTTTTGAAGTACTAAAGAAGTAAACAGCCCCATCCACCCCAGCCTGAAGCAGAGTGCATACAAGGGGGATTACAAGGAGAAGCAGAAAGTCCTGGGCAGCTGACTTACCAGTTGTCTACGTGATTGTGGTTTCCAATACAGAATCAAAACAGTTTCTAGTAGCAACTAGTTGTAAACACGTTGGTTTCCGAAGGTAATGAACTCACTCTCCAGCTAACAGACAATAGAGTCATCAAGTACTACACTTTCAGACCCGTACATATAACATCAGTGGATACTGGTGAGCTGCTTCAATCCAAACACCTCACACTGGGCTAACACTTTTCTTTAGAAAACAAACACACACAGATGGGATTTGTTGTCAGAATAGGATCAGGACTGTAAATGAATGAGGTCATTCACAATAATGCTGCTGCTGTAGGAGCAGGTTCTTGCTAGTTGCTGGGAAGAGCATGTTGTTTTTTATCAGGTAAACACATCATGTTAGTCTTCCTCTGTTTACAAGGAAAGAGGACACAGAACCACTTAGTGAAAGAGTCATGTGGATTGCTTTTCAAACCTGTAAGGGAAATGTCTCTCTTTTTACAATGAATTTGCATAATAGGCATAATTCTGTTGCCAGTGAGTGGTAAATACACATCTGCTCTGACAGGACTTCTACTTCCATCCACCTCATAATAATCTCAGGAAATTGATCCACTTGGAATCTGTGGAGCACAGCAAGGTGAAGTGACCTCCCAGGGAAACACATCTCACACCATCAGTGGCAAAACCAGACTCCTATATCTCCAGAGTCCTCAGGCACTGCTCCATCTATTTATCACATTATGGCGTGGAAATCTTTTAGTAACTTAGTTAAAGATGCTGTGAAGAAACAAAAATACCTGTTCCAAGGTGTTTGGTTTTTTTTCTTAGCTAATGCTGTAGAATAAAACAAACAAAAAAACCCTTTTTGTCAAGACAAATATGAAGGTAGAAAAATGTCCTGCAGATAAGACCATAGCTAGGTTTGGGACAAGGTTGAGAAGATCCGTATTCTGTGAGCCCAGGAGAGGCTATATTTTCAGGTTTACCACTCCATCCAGCTCACTGTAGCAGTTTCTCCTAGTTCCCTAAAGACATTCAATAACCAAAAGATCTTCTTTTCAAACAAGTATTAAATTGCAAGCTAGTCAAGTTTGGTGTCCGTTATAAAATATCCTGTATGAATCTGGAATACAAAAGTCCCTGTCCCAAAATTGCTTATGGTCAACTGTGATTCGGTCCTAAGATCTGTATCCTTTATGACCAGCTCCCTAGACAGATACCTTATGGCATATCTGTTGGCAGGTACCTGCTTTGAAGATTATCCCAGTCATTGCTGGATTCACCTTACCTGGTTTAATGGATGAGGCAGTGGAGACACCCGTGATATAAGTGAGCAAGCATTTTCCTTTTGAGTTGTGTGCCTCTCTGCCCACTGGTTGTTGAGGCAGCCTAGGTGACTCTGCTTCTAATTTTGATGTCCCATACTGTATCTTTCTCACCAGTAGGTGAGCTATACCTAGGCCCAAATGTCTAACTTACATAGGCTTGATTCTGACTTCATCATATTGTCACACGGAGTTATTTTTGTGCAAACAAGGTCACATCAAGATTTTAAGGGAGGATGTTTAACATATTTAGGTTCACTGAGGAGATGACCTTAGCTGAGATTTCCCATGAGCAGGATCCTTTCAGCTAGTGAATTCATTTCTTGTAATTTACATGGAGATTCAGCTATGATAAAAAGACTTATTTGCTATCAGTATGATGCACTTCAGATGGCCTAAGCTGGAAACGCCTGATTGTGACAGTTAGTCTGTCCAGGCTCTCTAGTGCAAAGATAGTTTTTCCAGGAGGGGCAGTGATGAACTCATCCCAGACCTCTTGGAAATACACATAACATACTTCATATGGGTGCAGCACATTCTCCCATCCCACTCCATATCTGGCAGGATCTGCTACAGCCTCTCTTCATTCTTCCTCACTTCCAAATATGTCCAAGAGTGGACTGGGAGTGAATGCAGCTATCAGTTCTCTTTAAAGAAGGGTGGAAAATGAAGGTTTCTGAACAATCCTTTTTCTTCCAAAAGTATACAAGGACACACTACAAACCTGGTCATGCTTCATATTATGAGTGTCAATGGAAAGCACGTGATTTTACCACTGTCTGCAGTAAGTTGACCTCAGCCTTAGAGAGGGAGGAATATCCAAAAAGAACAAGAGCTCGTGTAAAGAGTGTCTGGTAAAGAGACTGAAGGGAAGCTAAGAACAATAATAACCTCTTTTGAAAGATTCCTCTATGAGATAGGACCTTACCTGACTGTAACCAATAATGCCAAGAACTTTACAGATCACATATAAATTCTCCACAGGACAGGTGCAGGGCAAGCATGGCTTATCAGCATCTCAAGATGCTCTGACACTTTGAAAGCCACAAGCTATGGCTGGGAGAGGAAAAGGCAGGGCAGAAGAGAGAGCTGTCAGGATAGCACCAAGTATGAGGCTTACTGCCTCTGGAGAGGGTAGACACCCTCATTTCCCATCACCAGCCCTTGGCTACCAAAACCTGCACCTCCTAAGACCAGTGTGAGTCAATAGGGATTTCGAGGTCTGGCTGCCTGCATAGCACGTAGCCAGGGCTCAGGCTGTTTTGCTGTCCTCTGGAAGTACATCACTCTCTGAAATTCCATCCTCTGACCAAGCCTTGTCTCAGCCTTGATGCTGTGTAAATCATCTCAGCCATGCTGCCCAGAAACACCATACATAACTTCTTTTAGTAGTATGTAACTTAAGCTATTTTATTTCTTCAGGTGAAATCAGATCTATCTTCTTACAGGTCGTAGAAGTTAGAAGGGGTCTAAATGAAAACCCAGTCTGAGTTGTTTATATCTCTAAGTGTAAGTCATTCATCACCACTATGCAATGTATGGTGAACACAGGACACTGTGCAAAACAAAGTGATATTATTACACAGTTTGAAAAACTCATCTGAAGTGGTTGGCTGCTGAGGTGATAAATTTACACATAAAAAAACTACTTTTTCTCTGCTATCAGAAGTATTTAAACACTGCTTGGCAAAACTTGCTACCACTTAAAATTAGGTAGGGGATTTAGTTCAAAATAAACAGTGCAGTGATTTTGGAGTCACCGCAATAAATAACACTTGCAAAAATGAGGAACTATCCTAGCAAAAAGATTAACACATATCATTCTTTCTACATAGAAAATTGAATACAGGATCAGTAAATCACCAGTTCACCAGAAGAGGCAATTTAGGTAGAATAACTTGGGAGGAATGGGGGGTACATGCACAAAGCTACTGAGAGCAGGTGATCCCTTGCTTTTTATCTTACTGCATGCTGCCCGTGCAGCAGAGCTCATCCGCTGCACTGCACAGGGGACAAGTCCTGCACTGATTCCAATGGCTGAAAACTGTAGGTGCACCCAGCCAGCAGAGTTTGGAGATGTCTTTGTTCATCTATCCCAGCTACAGATAGAATATATAGCTCTTATAATTTTTTTTCCTACTGTAATAGAAAGAAGAGGATGCACTGAAAGAAGATAAAACAAGATGTTAGATTTACTTAGAATATGACATGTATAAGAGCAATGACACCATAATGCATTAAATGTAAATTCTACAGTGAGCTCTAAAGGTTATTCCCTCAAGAGCTGTCCTATATATTATGTGTAACCCCTTAGTCAGCCACTTCTGGAATCCTATTTTCTCCGAGTACTGGAAAATTCAGGTCTAGAGGGTAGGTGATGAGGAATTAAATGCTGGAAGTTTGCTGATAAATGTCAATATGATATATATCATGTTAGCAAACAGTACCAATGTATCTTACACTTTTGTCTGAAATTCTGTGTCCTTTCACTCCTGCAGTGACACCGTACTCTTACAGGTTTCAATGCCCTCATTTGTGTGTGTATTTTTCTATGTGTGTGTGTGTACTTTTTCGTGTTAATGTGAGATCAGTTTTAGGCAGAGTAGAATGGTCATACATCTGTGAGTTCCACAATGATCTCAAATCCCACAGAAATGCAGGGACACCATCACTACCATCCAGGATGAGCCACGTTTACAGAATGGCAGCACCTTAGCTGCATCACTTGTATTTTAACTTACTAGAAAAGAGCCATACCCATGTTATCCAGCCTATCCTTTGGGTAAAGACTACACTGTGGCCAACATATATATGTGTATATAAACATTTTTTTTTGTCTTTAGTATGCACAACACATTCAGAAGCAGCTTAGGTCATACCAGTTTTACCATATATTTATTATTGGATTATTTTCTGCTTTAGTGCATTGGAAAGAATAAGAAAATAAACCCATGGAATTGTCAGGAATCCTGACAACTGTATCAGTTTTAAATTATGGAAGCATATGGAGGGCAAATCATCCAATGGACAGAGTGAAGCATTTAGAAATATTGAATTATGTGACAGCATGCAGGGGAAGGAGTATAATCACCAATTTATTTTGTTTCAAGTGTATTGCCAGTCTCATCTTAATACAGTCAAGAGGTACTGTGGTTGTATTTCAACTCTTGTTTCCAGCCTGTGAGCTGTCATGGTTCTCTTGCCTATGAACACACTTAGAAGTGTCCTGCTAACTGTTTAGTTAACAGCTTGGAGTAATAGTCAGTTTTGTCACAAATATAAGTTTACATAACCAAAATATTGAAAAAAATTACTAATGAAATTTGATAAGAACTGATAACACACTATCCTTTTCAAATACAGATTTTCCTATCATTTGCTGCATTGGCACATCTTTTCTGTCAGAAATATTCCATGAGCTTTACTGTTATTGTTTAATTTCTCTTAAATTCTCTGCAAAATAAATGCAATTCTGTGAGGAGCTGAGAAAATTATAATTCTGACAAAGAGATTTCCCTCCCTCACCCTTTTTTTTTTTATTGACAGTCAAGTTGTGAAAGATCAACTATAGAGCTTTGGGGTCAATTATGCCATCAGATAAGCAGTATATCTCTAAGACTCTCTAGCTAATTTATACACAAGAGATGCTTAAATTGGTTGTCTTGCGTAACTTAACATGCACTAAAAGTTCTGCCATTGGGAAGCATGTCAATCAAATCAAGAAGATCCACACAGAAAGCAAGCACAGATGGTAGGTGATGAGTGCTGATTTTGGAAAGCAGAGAAAGTAATATAAGAGAGAATTTTGCCCTGCTAAGCAAATTTCTTCTGTTCTGATTGTCTCCATTTGATACATAAGCAATTTTTCCAATTTGATACATCCTTTAAAAGTGATGGGTTAAACACAATTTCTTAATCCACCACTCAGAAGTACCTAGAATATAGATGAAAAATGACTATGACAATTGTACGTGTGGGCAAGCATGTGATACTGAAATCTGCAAGAACAGAGGTAGCATTTTTATAGCATTCTTAGGGCAATGCTGTTAGTAATTCACAAAAGTAGGAATATCAAGTATTATTCAAGAAAAATTCAGAATAAATTAATTCAAAGTGAGAAGTACATTCTGTAAACAGTTTCTGCTTGCCTTGTAAAGACACAGCTTTAAATTTTAGGGTTACAGATATGTGAATTTTCTTCCAACTCTGCATAAATTATTAAAAATCTCAAAATTTGATAGACATCACCATATATGTGTGTGGAGCTTAAATGCAAGTACTCTGTTATGAATGAAATTAAAAATAATTGCACTTTATAGTCCAACATGTCTTCTTTTCATTCTTTTCCTCATTCTTCTGCAAATACTGTATAAGAAAGACAGTCCTAGAGTCAATAAAAAAAAAATAAATGCCAGAGCCACATTATCTGATCTCCTTTCCTAACTACCATGCAAACTTTTTCTTGATTATTTGTACATGTTTTTACCTATGGCCATATTTCCTTTAAGCTAATATCTGCCATACTGGCTCTTGCTCTAAATTCCTCCTATAATGTGGTGTACCTTGTGAGGAAGGTGTTGCAGAAGTACAGAGCCAATCCAAGAACCTCAGAGCAAAGCTTCATATGTCAGATCACTGTTGCACGATGGTGTTGAACAGGCTACCTAGATCTCAGGAAGGAGTGATATGAATGTCTCATCAAATAGTTATCCACAACTTGTAGGAAAAAATAGAAAGTATTATTATGGAAAACTAGAGTGTAATGGATATTTCTTGAGAGTTCAGTGAAAAAAACATCTTTACTACTTCTGAAAACAAGAAAAAATAAACTTTCTAAGGGCCATAAATTCTGCAGTAGATGATGATGCAACATTGGATATCATTTTAATGGATGAGAGGAAGGTGGTTATTGACCTAAGAATTTGTAGCAGTTCAAGAACAGGTGGCTATCGCTTAGTGATGTAAGTTCAATATTCTACTGAATATTGTAGTAGAATATTGCAGGGAATTTCACAGTATTAATTTCCAAAGATTAAAGCATTGTTGGAACTAATGAGCAAACTACAAACTTAGCCTGATTTGTATTACAAAGTCTATGATTTGTTGAAGGACAATTGGCCATTCAAAGTCCTTGATTCTACTAGTAGGAATAAATGTAGCAAGAAGACAAAAGACATCAAGCAAAATCTTTAACATAGTGGCTGAGAAGCACTACAAACTACTTTAAATGTATTTAGGAAACTTCAACAGACTCAGAAATCACAAAAGTTCTTCCAATATTTAAAAAGAATAGGAGGCATTTATTAGCTTTGAATTGATTCTGCATGGACTTATGAAATGGTAATTAGATAGCAAATAATTTAAGGTTATAAATACAAGCAAGAACAGTTCGTATGTTTGTTTGCTGAAGGTCTATCTGATCCAACAATCTTGTAATATTTTCTGGAAACATTCTAAATCTAGCTATAAAATGTAATTTTGTTGATATTGTATCCTTGCATTTTTCTGACTAAATTGAATTATTACTTTGGAACTTGATAGGAGAAAAAAAAACCATTGTAGTAAATGGCACTATGTTTGAAAGGTTAAAAACAATTGGCTTACTGAGAAATCTTAAAACACAGTCAATGTGAAGTCATTGATCTTTTCTAACAAGACCCCTCAGATATTACTTTTTGGTCCTGTGGACTTTCATCAGTGACTTTTCTGGCCTACCTAGAAGACATAACATTTGATGGGGTAGTAAATGATAAGGGAGACAAATCTCTGTAAAAGAATAATTGGAATCATATGCCTAAAAAAAATCACAAGCAAGCAAAATGTATTTTAATTAAACTGTTCCACTGTCTGCCCTACCCATGTTGGATTTCATGCTTTCTTTAGGTCTTCCCTGCTTTCCCCTCTAAAGACAATAACTGATGTATTGTCCAAAGCTCATTCAGGAAAAAAAATAGGCAGAAATAGCATTGCATTCAATCTACTTTCAGAAACTCAGGTGCTTTGTATAAAAAAATATTCTCCTGAAATCTCTTTCAGCTAATTTGCTTGCATGTAGTAAGAGCAGATAAGAATTCAGTGTGGCTTTGAAGCTAACAGCATCTCTCCCATTCCGTTGTATTTTCCCCTAGTAGTATTAGACCTTTATTTGTACACAGCAAAGGTATAATCTTTCAGATCCAGATTAAAGAAAAACACAAACACAATTCTTGCCACGTGAAGCCAGTAGATTGTCCAGGCTTTTGCTTTTGTATCATCCAGAGCTGGTCACCAGGGGATACAAAATTATAAAACTCTAAATCCTACAACCAATCACTGTGTCTTTTAAGGGGGTGTTGGTTTCACGTGATGAAGTTTGCGTGCCAGTTTATTAGCAACTAAGAAAAGCTCTTTTCTGTTTGCCATAAACTGACTTAAGTAACTACAGCAAGGTGGTTGTTTAAAGTGGATTTCTCCATGTGTGGCATCTTGCTCAACATCTGGTTCTAGTTAACTTCTTTCCTAAGGTTTTTGTTGTGTTGAATTTATATTTAATTTCAAAACAAGACTGACTACAAAGCTAGAACTTCACCTGATTTGCACCAAGAAAAGGACCGCAAAACAAATGCTATTGCCCAGTTTGTGCTTGGAGAATTAGGTGTTAGCACATGACAATTTTTGTCCTAAATATGCTGCTAGTGATTTTTGCTAGAAGCACTAATTTAAGTATCCTTTGCAACCACGTGGAAGGGTGCATTAAGGTCATCTTTCTTTTAGGCACCACGCTGCGCAAAGTAAGTTTTCATTTACTATGACTGCATGCACCTTTGTGTCTGATAGAATCAGAAACCAGCATTTTTATGGAATAACATTAAAGAGCAGTGGTTTATTTCAACATTTTATGAAATCAACCATAATATAATTTTACTGAAAAGACAAATTATATATCCCAGTTTAACATCAGATTTGGGCTTGTAAAAAGCTGGTGTTAACATAAAGCACGTGTTCGTCTGTACTTCAGCTGGCTTAAGCTGGTTAAGCAAACAGAATATAACCTTTTTAATATAAAATCACATCACACTTCTGTACCAGTTGCCCTGTGCTTCTGTATCAGAAGCACATCGCTTCTGTCAATCAAATGGCTTGACCTTAACCTCATGAAGCATCAGGACACTAAACTGTAACTAAACCAAGCCCGCCAGAGGACATCACAATCTATTTTTCTTGAATGAATTTTAACACATACTCTCACAAATCTCACACCCATACACTTGCAGAATCAACCATCTAGGTTTTGCTTTATTTAAATTCATGCCATTCTTTTCCTTTCTTAATCTGCCCATTTTTTCACATGAATTTCCTGCCACTGCAGACCCCGTGTACTGCACACTGCAATAACCAGTGATCAAAGCACACATTCTAGCAGCAGCAGCAGAACATAGTTGAAGGATGTATAAGGTTGCATTTTGTTGCATCTTACATAAATGTGTATGTCCAATTTTATGTTTACCATCAGCTTGACTTTTCCAGTAGCTGTTCTTGTCAGGTTTTTTTTTCTGCATTACACCTCTGTCCTTCTGAGAATTTGAATCTTGCCTCACCAATTGCTTATTAACCCTTAGTTTCACTACGGTGATACTCATTGTATCAGTGGGCACAAACTGAAACGCAGGAGGTTCCCTGTGTTTCCCCAGGAAGCACATTTTATCTATGAGGATGACTGAGCACTGGCACAGGTTGCCCAGGGAGGTCGTGGAGTCTTCTCTCCTTAGAGAGAGTGAAAAACAATCCCGACAAAATGGTTGTAGGTTACCCTGCTTCTTGTCCAACACGAATTAATGAGGATTTTCCTCATGGGAAATGAAGACAAATATCAAGCAGTAGATTATTTAAAGGATATGGAAGCAGAGGTGGTCAAGACTATGAATAAGAGTGAAAATGAATATGAGCAGAAGTGCTTTGTGGAGTAAAGGGGACCATTCACTCATTTTGCTGTGTCCCTTGCCAACAGTTCCACATTGCTGAGGGAGACACCACCTACCCATAGCCAGCAGGGTATCTATCAATGAATCTCAGGTGTGTGAAAAAGACCTGCTCCAACTGACACAGTGGCCACATCTTAAAAATATCTCATTTAAACAATGTCAAGCCTGTTATAAGACTGTCAGTCCCTGAATACTACAGCAAGGAGGCCTTCCCTTCTATAAAACCATAAATTTGTGTCAAAGAATTTAAGTGTCTTTATAACATTAAGGAAGTCAATGTGGCTTTTTTCCTGCCACATATATAACTGTGGCAAAGCATCCTCAAAAAATACAAAGGTGATCAAGGACATTATCTGTTTGCTATAGAACAGCCACCTGCCAGTTTATAAGGCATATAGAGTGCAAGAAAACTAAACTTATAGTTCAGCTGAACCCAAACTAGTTCATCAGCAAAAGTTTCAGACTGTAACATGTGTGCATTACAGTATCAGCTTCTACACCTCTGAGGTATGTCACTCATGGGATATGACAGAAGCATGTCTGGTCCCATGTCTGGAAACCTTCTAGTCTTTGAAAAAAAAAAACCTTTAAAGATGTTTAAAGATTTTTACATGGTGGATGAATATCACCCAACCATTTAGTGCTACTGACCTCACCAGAAGTATCAGCGTAAAGAGAGCTTGTCAAGGTTGGCTTTCAATAATCCTTCATATCAGACCTGTCTTTCAGTTGCAGGTAGAAATTTACTTATTAAGAAATTCTATTACAAAGAATGTGGTGTTCTGTTTGTACTCTCTCCTTCCACAGAAGATCTTTTCCTAAAAATAAAGAAGAGCTGCAAGAACTGAATTCATAAAATATATGTCTGACCAGCTGGGTAGAAGTAGAATGTACCACAAGAAATGGCTGTGTCTAAGTTTGTTTGGTTTTATTTTACTTCCAGGCCATTACTATGAGAAAGCAGCAGCTTGAACTTAATACAATTGCCCTGGTGATTTTTATAGAGCTTTTGCCATTATTGAAATTGGACTCACTATTTCCCCCAAGCATATGCCTGAATAGCTGGAAGATCTGTGCATCAAAGTGGAAATAAAGAAGGGGTAGAGTAATTTAAAATGTTGCACAGAATAGTGGAAAAAAATAATGGTTTTTGCCTCGTCCTATAATAATGTGAACTTGATAAGGAGACAAGTCTGCTTTTTGTCTTTACTGGAGGTGAAACCAGATGTAGATGTCACTTGGAATACTGTGAACCCCATCGGAAAGATGAAGCTTTTGGAATTTGCAGTAATCCATTTCTAGCATACCATTGTAGACAGCATGTTTAAATCAGATCCTCCAGCTTTTACTGAATGATGCCAGCCCATGTGCTGCAGAACGTCTGCAAGTGCAGGAAGTGTCAAGTCATCCTGTTCTTCAGACTATAAACAAAAATCAGTATGTCTGAGAGTAGCTTAAAAATAGAAAAGAAGGTCTACATAATTACAGACTTTTACAATTGAAAAAGTATTCTTCATTTTAATTGACCTCTGTCCTTGCACTGACTCCTGGAAATATTCCACCCGAGACCTTAGTCCTCTGCCTAAAAAGAAATAAAATATTAAACCTACAATTTCATATTATGGAGGTCACCTTCTACAAAAACATACTGAACCACTGCATAACATTGCAAAATATTTTGCTGGCAAAGAATATCTTCTTGTACACAATATTTTCATGTGGAATAACCTGAACTTTGAGGGAAAAGAATATTCTTGGATAAATACTGTTTGAGTGTAACTCTCATAGGACTGAGTAGAATATGAACGTGATCTGTAAACTGATCAAGGTCTTAACTTTGCTATATTACCAGGTCAAAAGCCAACTTGTAATTGAAGTACTCGCTACACTATTATTCGGAATGCAGCATAAGAGGAGCAGGTGATAGTTCATGTTTCTTTCAGGAGTTCGTGAGAAGGTGCAATAACCCTCCAGTATAGCTTCAATGAAATATCTGGCTTATATATTTTATTTGCATATTGTGATTTTTTAGTTTATTCTCTAAAGGAAAAGAAAATCAGAGAATAGTAAATAGTGAGGGGAAAAAAGTCTCTTTTGAAGTATTGTTTCTATATTGTAAATCACATCTGGAGAAAACCATTAGAGTATTCCATCCCTCTACATAAAAGCATGATCTTTTGCTACTATACATAAAGTATTTTGTTTAAACTAGTCTATGCATGTCAATCAGAGAGGCTTCCACTCTATCCTTTGGGAAAATTCTCTACAGACCTGTAGATTTTTGCTGTCACTGGGGTTATCCAGACAGTTAACGTTTGACATTACTTAACTCCATGCAGTTACTTGTGCCTCTGCTCTCCTTCATTCTGCTAAACTGGTTTCTGACCATTACTGAGAAAGCCTTCAGAAATTTTCCCAGAGTGAAACGTCTGCCCCTTCCTCCTGCCAGTTGTTTTTCTCTAGTCAGTGATGCTTCTGAAAGCAGTGACCCCATCTACTCTTGTGTCCTGTTGCGTTAGATGCTGGTGGTGGACGTGAGGGTGGACACGAAACTTGAGCCAAGCATTTTTCACAATCAGTGGAACTTCTCAGCTCTCATGTTACTAATATGAGGTGGTAAATCCAGATCTTTATTCCCTACATCTTTACCCCCTTCCATGAATGCAGGGCCCAGGGTCTGCATTTAGCCTGTGTGCCAGCTTCAGTAGAAGAGATGAAAGGAGGTGCTCCAGCAAGCCCTTCTGAAGCAATGGGGAGCACGGTGTCACACTCCCAAAATGACCCTGTAGGAGTTGGTGCACCCAAGAGCACCATGGGCATTCATCTAGTGGGTCACACTGGCCCTAGGGAGGCTGCCTCTGCTCTTCCACTGGGATTTCCCTGTGGGAACCAAATGTCTCCCTTACCTCAGACAGCCCAGCCCCACTTCTCCATGTAAGGAAGAAGGGGCTGTTTAACCTCTTTCCCTGCCTTGGTGTTGTCTCAAGTACACAGGAGTTTGCTACCCCTGCTGCAAATGGCAGTTTGATTTGTCATCGCATCTTCTGCAGTTTTTCAGCTGCCATTCAATGCAACACCTACAAATGCTTGCTCTACCTGCAGTGCTGTGAGATTTCTGGCCAGCGTAAAGTCGTTGAGAAGTCTGAGATGTCAGCCAGATGAGAAAAGGTGGGGTCTGCTCTGCAAGCCTTGACCCAGTCCCCTTGAAACTCTCACAGCTACAGATCACCTAGTTACAAATGCACAGAAAAAGTGATGTCAGCCCTGCCCACTGCACTTAGGTGGCTAGTAAACCATGTTTGATTTTCATTATTAATGACTGTGATTATTCCTCATGGGATACAGTATGGTTTAATTAGTAAATACAGAAGGGTGTTTTTTTCCTGTTAATACTCTGTCTCACCATATCAATTTAAAAAAAAAAATTGTACCTGCAATCACACAATATGGACATGCTAAAAAATTCCCATGCAAAGTTCTGCTGAAGAAAAAATCTTCATCAAAGAGAGGGAAGGTGATATTTTGATAGTAAATCATAAATTTCTATTCAAAAATAGCACTGATCCAGATATTAAAGAAATATGCTGTGTTCTTGGGTTGTTTTTAATAAATTTTTGGGCGTAATTTTGAAGACATATTCTTGAAATCTATTATCAACAAGAGTCCCTTTCTGTGGTTTGAGGGTTTGGGTGTTTTTTTTCTTTTTCCCCTTTTTATTTTTTCTTATTATCTGAAACAGAACCAGTAAAAACTTCTCATAATTTCATCCCAAATAGTCTAACAGAAGTATAAATTGCCTATTTGCACCTTTTTCATCTGACAGGCTGTTCAAAGCCTTTCTTAAAGCCAAGCTGAGGGAATGGAAGAGGTCCATGTCTCTGCAGCAATGAGTCAGTGAAAAGAGACCTAGTCACGCCAGGGGAAACAATTTACATGTTTAGTTGCCTTCTGATCAGGTATTAGTTATCTGCTGGAGATTACAAACTTCATAGAGCTACCCCATATTAATCAGGTGTAGTCACTCTTTCTAGAGGTGTGTCAATCATTTTTCAGTGTGTTCTTTCTTTTTTCTACTAATAATATGGACACTTCTATATTTCACATGATTGAACTACTACTTACTACTACTGAACTACTACTATTGAACTACTACAATCTACTGCTTACACCTCCTGAAAGATGACTTTAATATGTCTATTGCAAATTATTTATTTTTTTGGCTTGTTTGTACATGTCTTACTTCAAAAAGAAATGCTTACATAAATAAAGAAACAGTCCTAAGAATTTTCTAGTTTTCATACAATTATCCAGCTCCAGGATTCCAAGGAAATGTGCGGAGGTAAATCCACACCTTTCCCAGAGCATTGCAATACTGAATGAAAAGGTGCAGGGAAGCTTGAGATATATTCTAAACTCCCTGCATTCACTCCATGGAGGGTTACACTTCTACCCTCAGTCCAACAAATGTGAATAATTTGATGTTCTGTGCATACAGAAAATCCTGCTGGGAGTTGATGCAAACATAAAATTCCCAATGTTGTTTTCTAGCAAATGAAACCACGCTCAGATCCATGTGCAGCCAGAAAAAACCTTTTGAGAAAGATAGTAATTTTAAATCACAACCAGAAATTGATCCATCTGTTTGATATTTCCAATCTACCAAGCTGTGACTGTCCTTATGCATAAGGAGAGGAGCTTTTCAGTGCCATCATATTCCATGTCATGGACAAAGTCTGGTTCTTCAGTATGGTGTTCCCTGAAAACAGTGAAAGATGAAAAAAAAAATCTGTAACTGAACCTACTTATATTAATATCTATATGTTTTTAGTGATGGGAACTCTGCTTTGCCAAGTATTTCTTATCAGACAAAAAAAAAATCTTATTTTGACCTTCAGCTTAATGTTCCTGTGTTTTCATTTCTTACAGCAGGCCTTTGAAATTCAGCAAGAAGAAAGCTCTGGAAAATAAATATCTCCAGTGTCTCCCATGAAATTCCATTTGTCTACGTCCCAGGTACAGGTGTGCTGTCATTCCCATCTGTCAGCAAAGCCGTGGCAGCACGCCAAAATAACAACTGAACACAAACCCACTGACACCACAGCTAAATAACCAGCAGCACCTGCTCCAGCAGGAGCTCTGAGCAGAAACCCCCTCTTACAAGAGAGCAGAGAGAGAGAGAGCTAAGCCACTTTCCCTTCTTTGCAGATTTTCCCCCTCGGATATGTTGCACAGCTTCAAGAGCTCATTCTAGGCTCTGAAAGAAGCACATGAACAGTGCTTTTCCACCATCTCCATATAAGCAGAGGCTCAAAGCAGGCTCCTCCAACAATGTCTCAAAGGCAGTACAAGGCCACGTTCCTTCCTCCCTAAGCTCTCCCCCCTGACAGCTGCAGTAGTTACTCAGTTCAGGCTCACTGTGGATGCTCAGAGCTTGACAACACCAATAATATTTGATAGTAACATTGCCACATATTCTTGAAGGAGAATTATTCCCAAGCTATGTCAGCAACAGAGACAATGCATCTAACAACATTAAACTAAAACCATTACTCTGGTTGCAAAGCGAAAAATCTCTCAGTTAAAAAAGGACAAAATTAAGATCATCTGAGTCATCTTACATCAGTCCTCTTGCACCTATAACTGAGACATTTCTTCATGACATGACATGATGATTTTCATGAGTCCTTTTGCTTCACAAGTGGGACAGTGCAAAGGAAGGTGGCTGAGGGCGTGATGACCGTAGCTGGTCACTGAAGGTTTCCCTGGCACATTCTTCCAGAAGGCTAGAAGGATTCTTCTGGAGGAGGAAGGATACAGAAGAGCTCTGTTCTGTTCTTCCTCAGGTCACAGCTTTCTTAAAATATTCTGTACAGTCTGTTTTAATATAAAACATTGGACAAGATTGTCACTCATGTTCTACATACAAACAGGTATATAGGAAGCTGACCTGGCAAAGAGATTCACAAAGACTTCTTGCTACAAAAGAGATCAGTGGCAGTTGTTGAGCACTTTGGGATAAAATAACACATTTCTATAGTAAATGACTGCAGGAGGAAGGAAATCTTAAGGAGGATTGTGTGGGTATGTTGAATTATGCAGCTCATTTACACAATTTTCTTCTTGCAGATACATTTGGAGTTGATTAATTTATAGATAGGTATTTGGCACCTGGGCTGCAGTGAATTTCCCTTCAAGCGAAGTAACAGTTCTTTTATTTCTTTTCATTCACTGAGCTCCACCAGATAAAAGAGCATGGAGTGTACCTGGAGCTTGCAAAGGGCCCCTATGTCCCAAACCAGCGTAAAAGTCAGCTTCATTAGCACACATCATTAAATGTTTCATAAAGAAAGGCACCATCTGCTCTTGAAAATGCTGAGACCTCTGCACATAAGGTGGTTAATTGCCCTCAGCCAAGAGGGACAGCCTTTTGACTTAACCTCAGACTCAGATCTGAGGTTATTTTGCCAAAGTGAGCATTTCTCGCTGCTGCACTAACCAATTCTCTTCCAAATACATCTGTGTACTACGGCTTGTCTCCAACTCCCTTCCACTAGTTCTTGCTGGCTCCCTGAGGTTGGGAAGTCATAGACTGGCTGGACAGTAATATTCAAAATTCAGTTACATATCCATTTTTCCTCCTGTAATCTCACAAGTAGCTCCACCCTCCAACCCAACCATACAGACAACACGTTCAGAGGCTTGCACTGAAGCAAACCCTGGAGCTATTTTCAGCACATATTTTCCTTTCACAGTTCCTAGTTGATACCCCAAGAGCAAGAAGGGCAGGGCTGACATCATGCATGGGGACTTCACTGCCCCAACTCTGTCTTACCTCACTGTAGCGAGATCAGCAGGTGGACTATGCTGCAGTCTTCAGGAATGTCACAGACCATGGACCGTGTGAGTTCAAAATGCCACGAGAGCTCCTCAGGACTGACTGTCAGACCAAGGAGTTCCCAGCTGAGTGATGTGGCTAATGCCATAATTTTGTACTCGACGAGTGAAGCTGTACCTGTCTGTTTTCTGTTTTGTCAGGAAAAGAAATAAAACAAAACAAACCAAAGAAAACATCTTTCATGACACAGAAGACAAAACCTTTTGTGTGTTCCCTTAATGGCCAAGAGAACAATTATGATTAGGGACAAACCAGAATTTATAAAAACGTTCCTGGATTTATTTGGAAGAGTTGCATTGTATTTAAATGACCAAAATTTGATAGCAGATTCATAGAATACACCAGTAGTGTACCTAACAGAATTCTGGGATTGTGTCACATTTCTAGGAAATGCTTCCCAAAATGAAAGCTCCTCCTAAAATAAAATATGCATAATTATGTTTAATAGTGTACATTACTGGAATACTGATTGGGAAAATAAATTCAGCTTTTGAAACTTGTAAAACTATCATTCGAACAAAACAAGTCCCTGGAAAGAAATAATAAATTCACTGGAATTATCTTTCCATCTCATGCACAATCATGCTTTTATGTCAAACTACACATTTTATAAAAACAATTATAGTGTTTGAAAACTAAGAAGTATTTGTCTAATATCATGAAGGTGACCATCACTGTGTATAAAAACAAAACTATTACCTAGCAGGGTGCATACCTGGAAATGTCATCTAACCTCACAGTCTTTTCCTGTTTTCCAGCTGTGACTATTTTCATTTTTTCATAGTTATTAGCCTAACAGCTCCTGTGTTTTGGTCCCTTCTTTAATGCAAGACAAAGGGGGAAAAAAAAGGATATATGAAGTTACTCAGCAGCTGGTTCGTTCTACCCTCCATTCACCCAGCTGTTATGAATTTATGGAATTACCTGAAATACAGAGAATGTTTTTTCCTACATCATTAGCGTGGAATTGTTTATATCCCTCAGAAATGCCTCATTTTTATGGCTTTTTAAAAATCATTACTGCAGACTGAAATCTTTCCATTTGTAATTCCAGAAATACTTCTTGACCATCAGATAATTGAAATCCTTTTCTTGCCGAGTTCTTCGCCTGCCTAACATCTGATGGCCATGCCTCAAGCACTGCTAGGCATGTCCTGGTGTTTTATTCATTATTCATTTATTCTTTATAAAATTGTTAGACCATGTTTCACAATGTAATGATCATTTTTGTTCTGTGTATTTACTTACAGAAATGTATTAATATGTGTGAGGGAAAAAAATAAACACATAATATTTCCTGGAGAAATACTATCAGACTCCTCAAGACATTTGGTATGTAGCTGTGGTGCACAGCCATTCCTAGGCATTCCTAGTAAACAGAGAATTAGCATTCCTTCAATTACTTATCTTTATAAGAATTAAAATTCTTTCCAGGATATTTAGTTCTTAAGGCACATTTTATCACAGCATATTTCTGTTAGAAACATGCTCTTTCTTGTTAGGAATGACACTAAATTTCCAGTTAGCTATCAAAGCAAATTATTCCAAAGTTTATAGCAGTCTGACATAGATTTACAGAATTAGATCATAAACCTATCTTCAAAAACATAGGATGACATAAGCATTTGCCCCATCACAGTATGGAACCAGATGTCCTGGGTTTTTAGCAGAAAAAAAACCCAAACAACTCTTCTGCTTTTATCTAAATCATGGATGCCTGTGATTTGAAGAATATGTTCCTTTAATTGTGTCATCACCTTCCTGACAAGAATATTTTTTAATAGGGAAGACAAGACATCAACAATATTGATCTAGTGCTCCCCAAACTTGTACCATATACACGAAGTGACATTGAATGGAAAGCTAAAATAGCACTACTCCTTCCTCAGAAGTACAGAACTAAGGAAGGTAGTTGCTATGAGGATGATGAGAATGCTACAGTGAAAGTTTAGTGGAGGAATAAGCCTATTTATCATTTGAGTATCAATTTACCTGTCTCTTCTTTTCCCATCTCTCTCATGTAGTTGGGTTTTGTATATGATGATGATTCATTGTGATGATTCCTTTGCTTAAAGCAAGGAGAGCTCCATCACTTCAGGACAAAGCAGAAAAATTGGAGCAAAACACTTCTCCAGCACTTCTGAGGCTCAGTTGCTCTTCTCGCTGCAGTTCATTGCTGGCACTATGCTCACTGTCATGCCTCTGCTCTATTGCTAATTTTAGCCTTTGGATGCTTCAGCTGTGAGCTGTAGCATCTTTTAACCACAAATTACTTTATGGCTTCCCGGGGGCCAGTTCGTGTTCATGTTTTTCTCTTCTGACTCTCCCTTTGTCCAAAGGGGAGTGAATCTTCACCATCCTTTCATGCAATGGCCTTTCACAGTTGATAATTTTTTTTTTATTCTTTTCCTGTCTCTATTTCAGCCCATTTTCTCTCCTGGCTTCTGTAATATCTGTTACTGACTTCTTAAGAACATAATCTATTAAAAAAAAAAAAAAAGATTACGACAAACTACAATTTTTTGACTGAAAATTTTGCCTATTAAAAATTGAACTGGTAAACTCAGTAAAACATCAGAGAAAGAGAGAAAAGAGGATACAAAAATGAGAGGAAAAAATAAGACACATTATTTGACATTTTTATGTGAAAATATCTTATGCTAATCTAAGTAATGTCTTTTCAGGAAGCTTTATGTATGATATGAAGAAAGGTTAAGATATTCTTCTTAGCCAGCCCTCTAGTAGAGAAAAGAGCTACTTCACAAACTGTAGTGGTCATCTCCAATATTTACGATGTTGATGATCAACTGGTCATTTCATAGCCAAAGCTTAACCCATAAACTCTTTTTCAGATGAGCTTCTATTGTATTTTCATCTATTTTTTTTTCAGGAGAATATCTGGTGAATCTCTGAAAGGCTTTATAATAATAGATATTAATCTGAATGAAGATGTAAGTATAAATATATGAAAGCAGAGTTTAAAATGAAATTATTTGGCAATTCTATCATTTGTAGAAAGGATGTTTTGAAAAAGGAAAGAAGGTCAAATATTTGATAAGAATTCCATTGACTAGAATCCCTGTGGAAACATTTGCAGTTCTTTTATATGGAATTACAGACACACAAGCACACACACATACATGTGGGAGTGGGTGCCTATATACCATCTGAATATCTAACATATTTCAGTTCCAAACAAAACATAAAAACTTCTTGATCTGTCACCTCAGGAAGCTCAGAGCTGAATGAGGGAAGCATCAGATGCAATTCAAAAATAATGACTCAGAGGAAGAACACGGGCATCTTGTCCTTTCCTGATGTAACCAAAGATAAACTGGCAAACGTCACAAAACGTTACTGCTATATTACCTCTAAGATAATTTGCTGCTCTTGAATCATCATTATACGAGTGAGCCAAAGGGCATTCTAGCATGAAAATCCATAATTTAATGTAAAAGCTACGCTTTGCAGAGAGTCAGCTTCCATCCTGCTGTGGCATATGATATGAGAGGTAAATATGGAACATCTGACATATTTGGAGAAGATTTCAGGGGTAAGGTAGCCAGCAATTTTCATTGACATTATTTGCATTAAAACAGAAAAAAACGTGTTCCATACATTTTTTTCCAGTGGTATTTTCATTTTTATATTATGCTACTGAGATGAGAGCTACAGCTACCCACGGTATAGCCCCCTGCATTTCAGCCTTTGGGGAAAGCCACAAATGATGACAAATCTCCCTGATTTAGAGGAGCAGAAGGACAAGAAGTTTTAGTTGCTAGTAACACCAACTGAAGACCAATAATTTCACTTAGGGAAAGGAAGAGGAAACTGAGCAGTACTTTCTGGGCAGGCAGACAACTAGGAAAGCAAAACTGTAAACACCTTCCTCCCTCCTTCCCCCCCAGTAGTAGAATTGTTCATTGTACTTTTTTACCCCAAATCAGAAGGCAAATATTTCACAAGCTATTTTATTAAGCCAAAAGGATTTCTATTTTCCAAACATAATTAGCTATGATCACTCAGATTTCTGACCACACGCCAAAGATACCACATGTGTTTATATGGGGATTCACTGGAGGAAGGTTTGCGTGGTTCAGTAAAACCAGCTCCTCCCTGCTCCCACCAGCTCTCCCAGCAAACACGTCCTGCCCACCCAGGGGGGCTGCTCTCCAGGCTCTCTTCTCAGCCCACTTTGCTTATTTCTACTTCCAGAGGGACTTGTTCCTTCCCTACTTATTGCCTCTGGCCTCACATAGCCCAGACCCAACACACCCTAATTATGCTGATATTTCAGAGGCACCTACTTGTGTTTCACAGATGTCAATTTTCTTCACTGATAGGGAAAAAGTTCTTATTCTCCTTTTCCTTTTTGTTTTCATAGTGAATGTCAGTAGTTAGGTGGAAGTCAGGAATGAGTCTGTGGTTTAGTGGCATTCTGAAATAAATAGGTTTATATGATTTTTGTAACTGATTTTTCTTCCTATAGTGATTTCATTTCAGTGTTTCATATGGTGCTACATTTTAATTCTACTGAAGGTTACCCTGTAATTATTTTCTATTTCATTTTTGTTCATTTGTTTGTTAATTTTATTAAAGTGTATATGAACTTAGTTTCTTGTCGACCTTTATCTGTCAGCCTTTTTGTTTTGAGAAATATATGCTATTTTTAAAATCACCTTTTTATGAAAGAATTAAAAATGAGGGGAACACTGAGTAGTACTGATGCAACAGGTTGGGCTAAAAATAAATAAGGGAAGGTTGCTATGGTTTTTCACAAATAAACATGTAGTATCAACAGCAGCATGAGCTCAGAAGATGCTTTCCCTCAAAGCAGCTGTATTTTCCTACCAGTGAAAGGAACAAAGATCACAAGCTGCCAGAATCAAGCTACTACAGAATAAATATGTTATTTATTTAGTTATTAATACATGCCTACTGTGATAGCAGAGAATAAATTAACAAAATTTGGGAGAGAAATAGTATTTCTTCAGTTGTCAGACTTTTTTTTTGGGGGGGGGGGGTTGACAGTTGGATGCAGTGACCTTAGAGATCTTTTCCAGCCGTAACAATCCTGTGATTCTGTGACAAGAATACAGTCAGATTTTTACATTAGTATGTTTTTCCCAAAAGCTGGGACAGACACAAGGTCACTTATGTTGACTCAATGGATAGGTAACAACTTGTTAGGTTTCCAAAACTCAACTGTGTTCAGCTATGTGCCCTGGCCTTTGTCTTATTAACACAGTGTTTCCAGCTGTCTCACTCACTGTAGTATTAATTCTTCAGTTATGTTATTAATACTACACCTTTGCACTATGCAAACCTTCCACCTGAATAGTATCTGGCCCAAGGACTCCAGTCCACTGGTGGAGAACAGCAGTAGCTGTTGCATTTTATAAACTCCAAATGCACTATAAGGGGGGGATTATAAATTTATCTTATATTTATAAAACTACTAACTCAGAAAAACAAGTCAATGTGCATTACTGTGTTTTTACCACTATGAGCCCCAACACATACAGATAGCATCAGTGTGTAAAAATAAGCATTATGCCTTAATTTTTTTATAGAATAACAAAATTTTCCTTCAATGTGTTTTATGTCATAATAAAATCTTCAGGGAATCTGTTTCTTGCAAATTTTAGTCATTCAGTTGAAGCTTAGAAAGCCTCACAAAAGATTGTAGGCTAATGAATGCACTCTGAAATGAGGCGAAACCAAACAAACATTGGCTTTTGCAGGGGGTGTGAATATATTCAGGAGATAATTACGCTTGACACTGTCAGAATTTGACCCATCGGAGCCCCCAAAGTAATCGTGTACATGACTGAACAAGGGAATTCTGATTTAATCTCATGAATATAACAATTTAATAAATTATAACTTGTACATTGAGACACAGCCTATGGGATTTAGCTACCCTTGGTTATATATCTAGAGCAAATCGGGTTAAAAAATACAGCTCGGTTATGTAAAGATTCTTTGTGTCTCACTCCTGGGGATAAAAAAAGTATCAGATACTCTCAGGACTAATGGAAGAACACACTACCAGGTAGGTTTACCTGTCCTGAGCAAAGCACCTCCTAATCTGTCTCATCTGATACCACCATAATCACATTTAACAGCCACAATCACATTCTGACAACAGGACAGCTTCAAGCATGGATCTCTACTTGGAGCAGTTTGTCCGTTAGCCTAACAAGAAAAAAAAGAGATACCAAACCAGCTTCTGCAAAATCTTTGCTTCATGCCCTGAAGTTGTAACGTCAAGGCAGTCTATAATTAGAGCAGAGGGGGCCCAGTGACTAACACACAAGAAAACACAGTGCATTAGCTGTAGTGTTTTCATTATTTTTGCTAGTAGACGGGAATAGGAGACATTCTGATGCTATTCCTCAGTCTGCAAATATTGGCACACCCTGCTCAAATACAACCACAGAAAGAAAATACAAAAGGAAAAAAAAACACCAACTGCAGATGTCATATCTTCTCCTACACTATTTACAATGTATATGTTCACATCCAGCGTGACCACACTTCCAATATAAAAATCCCGTGCCTCCTCTGCAGTGATGCATTTGTGCCTATGACCACTAACAAAAATGCACCAGTTTTTAACTTTCTCTTGCATTGGCTTTGCTGCCCTCTCCCTTGCCTTTCACGTTTTACCCGTCTGCGAGACCTTTTTGGTATCTTGGAGTATTGGTTGCATGTGGTAGGAATCATTATATAGCTATTAATATAATTATTCACTAAGCAATGGAATAATGGCTTTGACAATGCCTCCACTCTTCCTTTGGCCTTCAAACCAAGCAGTATCTGGCAGTATCAAACACTCAGTTGCTGGAATGTCAGCTGCTTCTTCTCATAAACACAAAGCTTGAGTAAATATTGTGTAGTTGTGAAGAGCATGGATGTTTTGACTGATTAAGTGGGAGGGAGGAACAGTGGGTTAGGAAGAATTGTCCAAAATATGTGAACACAAGACAAAACCAAGCAGAACCAAGGTAACTTGTGCAGGTTGCTAAGTGCGTCCACATCCAAACACACTCTTATTTTTTTACACAGATATATTAAAAAAACTATCAGTTCTTGTAAGGTTTGGGCTTTGGTGTAATCCAGCTCAGTGCCAGGAGCCAGTTATAGGATCAATGCACCTTTGAAGTGGTGCCTAGGTTTGTGTTGACCTTTGATAAGAGGATAAATTTCACCCTGTGTCATTAATGCTGTCCCACAAACATAAAAGGGAGATGTTTGCCTTGCCTTAACATCGTTGATATTTACCCACTGCTTTGCTTGAGATATCAGGTATAAAGATGACCCTATCTTTCCTGACTATGCTGAAAAGGAGAGATATTTGTATTCAAAATGAGGTTCAAATCTAGGCCAGGGAGATAGTTCCAGCTCTTGCTGAACTTTTTCCTAGCAGAGCGCAGGAAGCTAGGATAGATGAGCTGATGTAACTTTACTGTAATAAAACGGAGTTCAAAAAACAGTCATGATTTGCCAACCCAGAGGCCAAAACTTACCCTGAGATAGAAGGTCACAATACCAGAGATCAGGCATCACCCAGTGACCGTGATAGCCCACCAGAGAAGAAAAGTTCAAAAGCACAGTTTTCCAACCCATAACAAGGGTGCACGGTGCAGTGGGTGAAGGTTAACCCTGTCCACAGGTGCAAATCTCACTGTCCTGTCCAGGCTGCCCCACTGAAGTGGGTGGTTGAATTCAGCCATGACCATTCTGGATTAACACTGCTTCTCCATCTCTGGAGTCCTCCCTATGCTGTGACTTAACCTGGGGAGTGGGTTACAGATCCAAACACACTTTAGATACAAACACCACTGCTATCTAAAGGGTAGCTGACAGTACTTCTAAGCAGCTTCTCTCCTCCCCAAAACAGGTTAAAGTCCCATCTCTTAATCTTCTCGACCCTGCCTCTACTCAAAAATATACTTGCTCCTAAGTTAAAGGACTTCTGAGAGCTGGCCAGCTGACTGACATGCCACAGAAGTTGTGTGTTGCCAGATGAAGCTGGGTGACTGAGGTCATGTCTGCTTGCAAATAAAACAGACCTTGACCCATCCTTTCAGGCTGGTACGTGTGGAGCTTTTGCATGTGACTAAGAGCCATGTACACAGAGAGAGAGAAAAATGAAGCTGGTTTGGGAAAATTGGTTCAAATACTGCCTGTATGTTTGGGATACATAAGAAGGAGGGTAGCAGGTGATCGGGCCAAGGTCCAAATTCCCAAAGTGAGACACGCACAGAGATCACAATATTCTTAAACTTAGAGACTTTTCTGACAAAAAATAAAGTACAGAAACATGAATATACAACTATACGTATTTTGTAAAAAGGTTCCTTAAAAATAGTTGCTAGTAAACCAGGATTTCTTCTATGAACAAAGAATCATATCTGTGGTCAGTCCTTTGTTAATTTAACAGACCTCAGTTTCAAAAACTAGGTGCTAAATACCCTGGAGTTCCTCCGGCAAAGGGGTCCCTCATAATCTGGAAGATTACTCCATTACAATTTAAAGAAACTTAGGGCAAGAATGACTGACTAAAGACAGAAGTCTCTGGCAGCACCAGGGAAAAGAGAAAGACTGAGAAGTGGGGAGGTATTTGTGAGAGAGCACTTCACTTCCTCATACGAGTAAAGTGAATTGTTCTTGAGTTTCACAGTGAGTGGAGTCAAGGTCCTGCTTGATGCTTTCTTCTTTTCTTCTACTTCTCTCTTTCTTTCATTAAGTGCAGCCCCCATATTTACATTAAAAACTTAACCTGATTTGTAAGGACTACTCCAGGTAGTGCGAGTCAGCCAAAACTCTGCCATAGAACTTACTTACTTTTAACAGTTAAACTACACGGTAATTGTAGACCAGATAAAATCTGTGCCTTAACTGGTTTACTGGTAACTCATAGCCTAACTCTCCCAGTGGTTACAGAAAACATTCAGTTTCACCTAGACGAGGTCACATAAATTGTCACAAAAGTATGTGAAAGATCACTCCGTTAAAGGGTTTATTTGGTTTGGGACAGTTCCCACAATTTCTCAAACAGTAAGGGGAACTTAGGTAGAGCAATGAATAGATCAGTCAATAGATAAATGGATAAATAGATATGTTCACACACTTCAAATAATTAATGATGTAACAAAGTACAGTACTCAGAAACATCTGGGCTGTCTGCAGTTCAAAGAAAAATAGATCTCTTCAGCTTTAGTAATAGTATCATTAGTACCTATCAACATCTAAAACATCCATCTAAGTCATAAAAATAAGACACTAATATTGTTTCTAGAAAGAGACCCTACATTTTATATAAAGAGTTCTGTAGAGTTTTCTCTCTCCTCTTACATTGTCAATTATTTGCTCCTTAATTCTGCTTTCCACCAAGTTCCAGAACCTGACAGCTCTGCACACTTCGTTAGCACCATGTCAGAATAATTGCAGACCCGTGTCAAGCCCAAGCAGTGTGATGTGGAACCTCACTGCCTGGTAAGAAACTCAAGAAGTGGTAGCACCCAGGTCCAGCTCTCAGTGGTACGATGTCATCTGCTTCCCCTAGCTTACATCTCCACCTCTCAGTCTGTTCCACCCAGACTTCTTCATCACTTTCATAGCAATGATTCCTCTGAGTTGCACAGGAATGAAATAGGCCATATTATCCTTATGCAGGAGGACAAAATGTTTATGTTATACTTCATATACATGCTTGCTAAAGCACCAAACATACTGGCAAAAGACATAATTAGAATGGTGCGTGCCCATGTTTAACTGATACTGATTTCCTCCACCAACACGCTATGAAGAAGATTATTTTATGGAGGAATTGGATGAAGTGTGCCATAATATTTAATGATGTTACTTGTTCCGGTGCCTGAATTAATGACATCTCACCTTGCTGAAAGATGAATTCATGAGTGATTTAGCTTCAGCTCAGTTACTCTGTTTATCATCTTTCTCCATGGTGGGAAATATACCATTCAAACAGTGCCACAATAAGAAAAATAAATAAAATTGATGATGACAGTTTCCCAAAATAATTTTCTGAATTTTTTACTATTTTGACAACTGTGTTATTAAACCAAATCACTTCATTTTCATCCAGTGACTGCCACTGGAGTTGCAAATTCTGCAAATGTCAGTCAACAGCATGCACATGAAACTTCTACTCCTTTGTCATGTACTGTCATTTCCTTGGGTAGATTAACTGTACAGTGGGCATTGGTTGACTCAGCACCATGAAAATACAGCTGTGCTGCTTCTTCAGCTGTCTTTGGTCTAATATTAGTGTTATGCTTTTTATATGGCAACCCGTGTGATCTAATAATTTCTCCAGGACTTTACTTGGCTTCATGAAAGACAGGCAGCCTTGAAATCCTTTCCCAGAACCAGGAGTCCAGAAAAAAACAAAGTGCAGACAACCAGTTGCCTCCAGGCTGAGTAAGCACAGGTGTGGTTTGGTTTATTAACTTAAATTTTGTATAAGACCTCAAGGATTTTGTGGTAAAGTGAGAGATGGCAGCAGGTCCATCTGCTGGTGAAAACTAAGGAAGGTGACAATTAGTGTCTGTACCGTGTTGCTTAGGGTGTATTAACTCAGATGTAGAGCATGACCAGTGCAAAGCTTCACCTGGAAACTGATGCTGCACGTAGTTCTGGAACTCAAAGCACTGGGAAACATGGAAAGCCATATGGACATGGCTCTGCATAGTAGCAGCTTTACATTGACCAGGGAGTAGGAACACAACGTCACAGAACAATTCAGTTTGGAAAGGACATCTGGAAGCCATTTGGTCCAAACCCCTTCTCAAAGTAAGGCCTATTTTGAAGACAGGTTGCTAAGAGTCAGTTATTGCATAGCAGTAACTATGTCATCACTGATAGTGTCTGGAATTTTCCACTTTCTGGATATCCAAGATCCTTTATATTGAATTAATGAAAAAAACACACAGGATAAGTTCTAGAAGTCCTATGTTCCATCCTTCAGTCTTATTGCTGACAGATTGCTCCGTACCAAGATATAATAAGCCCAACTCTAACTTTCCTTATTCCCGAGGAAGTCAGTAATAAATCTGGTAAGTCAGTAGTTCCATAATGAGAAATGGGTATAAGTAAAAGGAAAATCAAAGCCAGATATTCCTTATGGCAGCAATTTAATAGGAGGAAGACTTCTGCTCCACATTTTTTTTCTCTCAGCCTTCTTCCCCAAGGCTGCACCCAAAGTTTCCACTCGGTGTGCTTCTCCAAGCCAAGAATGGAGGAAAGGGGTCTACAGCAGTGTGCACTGGTATCCTTCCTGAATCCATAAACTTCCCAATGTCTTCATTCCTGTTGTTTTATTTTACTCCATCCCTCACCTTACAAAGCCTGGAGAATGTTTTATGACTCTGTTGGCTCTGTATTCAGGGATAAAGTGTTCTGGATCTGTCAGGATGCAGGTTTCTGTAGTACAGAGCTCCTGATATCCAGCTTTTCTCAAAAGTATGTTCTGTTTATGTAGAATAAACTACCTTTCTATAAACACCTGTACAATGTTTTAATCACATTGTACTAGGTATACGCTAAGTAGCTGTTAGGGAGTAATTACTTCTCTAGTTTAAAACTTCATCTCATTTGCTGCAAAACAAGTAACTAAACAAAACCAGTTACTAAATCGTAGTTCTATTTAAGTATAGCACACTTGGATAACCCTTAGCAAGACAGCTGGGAGCTGGAAGCAGTGTTACAACAGCAGCATGGAGTTTTGCATAATGTAGCTTACCAGATAATAACTCCTTCCAGTAGCACAGCAAACCTGGCTGTTCCTTTCCTTCATACAAAACAGACTGTAGCCAAATCAGCCAGTTCCACTCTTCTTATGTGTTTCAATCAAGGTGGATTTATGAGACGTGGAGATTCAATGCAGTGGGAAAGGCACCATGACAATGCAATCCAGCCCTCATAAAATTGAAGCTATATATAAAAGTAGCCCATATAAAAGTCAGGGTTAATTATGAAGGAGAGAGCTTTGGAAAATAAATAAAATAGAATAAAATGAACAAAACAAAACTAGCAACCAATAGTGGCAAAATGCTAATAACTTTAATAGTACAAAACCCAACAGAACTGAAGTTCAATTGGAAGAGATTCTAGTATGTCTATCCCAGGCAAAATTAGCATGAGGAAATCTATTAAATCTGAATCTCTATGCATTTGTTATATTTTTGAAGAAGTTTTGAGATCCTTCAGAGCCTATTTTCTGCTCTCTTTATTTCTGCTCTCTTGTGAGATACAGCAGACAGTTAATATGCGATAAAAACTCTAACATTTTTTCTGGACAAGAGGTTTTCCATGTGTCTTTTGAGGTTAAGAATCATTTTGTGCATGGATCTGGCCTAGAGAAAAGTGTCCAGGAGAATAAAATATAATTTAAATAAGCTAGAATCCCCAAAGCAAAGATAATCAGAGGCTAAGAAAGACTCGTGGTTTAAGCATAGTTTGAAAAATCCAGTGAGAGACCTCAGGCACATCAGAAAGTCTTTCTGTCTCCATTCTCCAGCTGTAAAATAGAGATAATTTTTCTCCTCCAATTCTCCAGGAGGTTATAGCATAAATTCGTTAACATTTTCAAGGCATTCAGATGTTGTGTGAATATCTGAGAGCAAAATGGGAAACTGCTGCTGGTAAATGAAAGCCTTATAAATTGTTTTAAAGATAAATCTTGATCCCTTTTGTATTTCCTACGGAAATTTGAACTTTATCGTGGAAAAGAATGCAAGGATAGAAAATGGGTTCTGTGAGTTCTAAAGCTGGGGATCATTCATGTCTCTAAGGATGGGAAGGACTAATGAGAAGACCAATATTAGACCCTTGTTTTTCAAAGAAACTCTTAATGTTTGCAATCTCAGCTCCTATCCCTGTTCACTTTGATGTTACTTCTGCCTTGTTAATAATGAGTAAATATAAGCAATGAAATCTTGGCCTCACTGAGGCCAGTGGTATTCTTCTACTGTCCTCAGCAGAATCAGAATACCATGAAGGAATCAAAATACTGATCCCTTAGATATGTCAGCAGCTTTGATCTTTGAGTGAGAGTGCATTGATTTTGCTGCAGACCCTAACAGGAGAAGATACGTTCAAAATCACTCTTTCAAATGTTCGTTTCCTGCCCACCAGAACTAAACAGTACCCAGGACTACAGTTAATTCATTAGGAGAGTGATCTTACACACAGTTGTAGTCTGACTTCCTTAGTACTCAAGTCATAAATGAAGGTAATTCTGATATTCATTTTGACCTCTTTCCTTTTATGGTTGAATGGCTGTTCATAGGCAAGTAGTAGAACACAGTAAAAGGAATTATCATCTGACTGGAAGAAAACATTTCACTGTAGCCATGAAAGGTCTGCTTGCTGCTTATTAAATATTATTTTAAAAAACTCATAGAGGTTTTATCTTGTCCAAAGTGCTGGGCTATAAAAGCATATGACAGTCAGTATGAATAACCAAAATCCATCATAAAGAATAAGTATCTGTGTCTGATATTGCCAAAGTCGACAAGGAAAAATGAAGTACAAGATCAGGATAGTTAAACTGTTTGAAACACAGTTAACAAAAGGTATTAACAGCTTCCCTATTATATTCCTTTCCACTTTGCTTCCATATCCAGTAACATACTTCAAGCACTGACTTATAAACAAGCAAATCATTGTTTACCATGGGGACATTTTTCAGATACAAGGAGCTAAAAGTGTTGTCCACATCACAAAAGGCAAGCAGATTATTTTCCTGTGTTTGATAGAGGTTCATTTCCCAGCATCTTTTTATTGGGAAAATTATTCAAAGACACTCATTTGTTAAACCTGGCAGAATTAAAATGTCTCTCAAATTAATCCAACCTGTTGGATTAATTTGGAGATAAGTAGAACTCTCAGCAGCAAAAAAATGGTGACTGCAAAACAAGTTTAAAAGAAAAAGAAGTAAATTTTGATAAAAGAATACACAAAATAAGACTGAAAACAGGAGTTTTCATAATTAAAAAAAATCTGATCAGATTCTCAGGAAAGACATTGGTTTATAGTACATTTGCTGTTACAAACATGCTGCTAATTTTATCACTGTACATACCTAGGGCCCAGTGCATTGACTGGCATCCTTTAGAAATGCTCTAATTAAAGGATGCACTTTTCATGTTAATTAACTGTTTTAAGCACTTTGCAGGGGGGTGTTTTGGTTTTGGTTTTTTCTTTTCTTGATTTCAGTGTAAAATTATTTTTATTTTCAATATAAATACATGAGAACCTGTGCTACTTTTCTACTTTTATTGCATATAACTTTGTAAGCATTCTGATACATGATCAGCTCTGTACAAATAGATATGTCAATTTTATCTTTATGTGTTGACCAGATCTCCAACTGATTTTTTTTTTTAATTATTTTTATGGGTAGGATACTCCCACACTATCCTATTACTCAGACTAATTTAAGAAGATAGAATTTCCTAGCTTGTTTTCTGTATGTAAGTGCATTTTTAAGTTCCTAGTAGTTTTGGGAGCCTGATTTAACTAACATTGATGTTATGCAAGGAAAACTTAAAGGGTACCAAAGAATATTGTTAATTTACTGATTAGAAAGGGATAGGTGTTAGATTTGACCCTGCTAAGGAAGGCCAGAGATCCCAATTCCATTTTGACTGATTGCCAATTATTATGTTTTATAAGGCTTACTCACAAGTCCCAGACAACCCCAGAAAAACCTCAAATCAATTATGACATTCAAATCAGAACACAAAGTTCCCATGGACCTATGCCCAGAAGTTGTTCCAGTGGATGCCCAGAAGTGTTTTGGTCTGGGGACCAAACAGTTATGTCACTTTTCTGTCCTTCAACTCGGATTCATTTAACTGGCCTTGATGAGTAGGTAATTGATGATGACTAAGATGAAAATATAACAACTCATAAAGAGACACCAAGACACATACACTAGAAGTTTTGTGTCAAGCATTCACTCTTTTGTGAATCATTAACATTTCCAGAATGGTGACCCACTCCAAGAAGAGGCAGCAGGGCACCACAAGCTTTAGTCTCACCTTATAAAGTGAGGAACTAATCAAAATCTCAGGTTAGTATGCCAAACATCTTCAGCTGTGGATTAAAATGCAAATCAGCATTTTAATCAACATCCTTAGCTGCCAGAAACTCAGCTGTTGAAAAGTCACATTCTCTTCCAGCTGATTGATCATCCTAAGGATCTTGCTACTTCCTCTCTATCCTCCTCATAGCATACCCTGGTCCTGAGTATTTAACTTGTGTGTGTCACATGACTTGTGAGCCGTACCTTGTAGGTTGACTCACAGAGCCATTTGTAGAGTCTGTTCACATCTACAGCATGTGCTGGACAGAAGAGAAGAGCTGTGAGAAGCATAAAAAGGCATTGACAGCAGCCTTATAATTTTTATTTTTAATAGAGAACAGTTTTGCCCTAACCTGCAGGAACACCAGAAGGAAAAGATTAGAAAGGGTATAAAGTTTGTCAACACCAACTAAAATTAATCCTGGCAAGGAAGGGTGAATTTATGCTTCCATCCTCAAATTCAGTGACATTTCAGCTTGCTACAGCATACGTTGTCCAGGAGACTCTGGGACACCTTAGCATCCTTTACAGCAGATAGCTTAAAGTTAGTGAAAGATTCATTTGCTTCAGCTGACATTTACAAAGGAATATGAAGAGGTAACTGAATTACTTGTCAATCAGGGAGCACTTAGAGCTATGGTGCAGTGGGGGTGGGCAGACACTTGCAATTTTTAAAATCCATTTAGATAACTGAAATCAGAAGGTGTTCAGAGCTAGTGAGCAGGTATGTTTGATTGCACTGCAATGAAATAAAATGCATATCTCTGAGGCAGAGTCAAAGCAGACTGACAGCACAGAGATGCCTGCTGCTGGTCCTGCTTTGCTTCCTCTTACATCAGCTAAAGCCAGGAGTCTTCCCTAGAGAATTCACAATCGTATCTTGTGACATCGGGGCACTGACTTGCCCTATCTAACATTACAAAATAGAGGTAAAGTGTATCTTTAGGAAACCATGCCATTTGCTGTTGACAAAGATCAAAGAGTTACTGCTGGGTCACGTGTAAAAATCTCTAAACAAAGCCTTAAACCAGTTAAGAAGAGCACGAGCAAGCTGCTATTGCACTGTTTGAAGAGAGTAAACAAGAGCAACTTCTGGTCATTATTTCATAATGTTTTTAATAAGCAACAATTTGAAACACAGGATTTTATGCTGCAAGGGCAACAGAAGCATGTTTCATTAAGAATAGTACTTTATTTCATCAGAAACATCACCAGCTAGATCAAAGTTACTGCTCTTTATTGATTAGTCCTCGGTGTGTATTTAATCAGCAACTGGCCTACTCCAGGTGGATTGAGGATAGTAAGTTAACACAGACACTCATCTGTTCTTGGAAATATCAGGGAGGTGAATATTAGGAGGTTCTTTAACTGAAGTGCAGTGCTTTCCAAATGAATTCACACAACCATGGTCTAAATTATCAGCAAGCAGAGGATTTGTTAACAACTAAGGAACAAGCAAACAAAAACTTTCTGTATTACACAATTATACTCTCAGCCTTGATGATAAACTTAGTCCTTTCTTTTCTTAAAGTTATTATCTGTAGCTAATGAAACAAAAGCATACTTTGAATTTAATTTATTAGGCTTTTTATTGCCGTTTCTATGGTGTTTCAGTTATAAGATTTCTGTTGCATAGGAAGACCTAGCAGGAGTTGTAAAACTTCAAACAGTAACAAAAAATGGAAAGAAAAAATCAGTCCTAGTCCGTTTTAAACAGCTTTACTCTCAACAAGGTGTTCTCCATGTTCACGTGCTTTGAAAACAGGTCCAGCCTGTTGGAAGGCAACATAGCTGATCCACAGAAAAAGATCATCCAGGTTTTATTGATCTGTATTACACTTCTTGTACCAGAAAGACACCTTGACTACCCTGGCTACTAGCAAGCCAGCGCACTGTGCAGCCTATGTGTTGGCAAAATAACTGTGACTCAGACTACAGGTAGGCACACTCACAAAAGGACCAGAAAAACTCATTGTCTGCATGATAAAAGACCCAGGACTTTTGTTCCAGGAATCAAATTTCCATCATTACGTGGCATCAGCACAAAGACCAGGCTGAGACAGCACCCTGACCTATGTACACTGCAGGTCTCTAGATGCTTGTCTCTCACTTCACATTTGCTAAGCCTATGCTCAGCATCCTGCACGTGAGATGAGCCTGGACTTGATAAGGAATAATGCCTATATTTATAAAGAATACTCATAAGACAGAGCTTATCATTAATCAGGCTGGAACAGCAACTCTTATGATGGTGAGGGAGATCATGGATGGCACAATCTCTTTTTCCTATAGAAGTAGAAAATACAATTATCTCTGAGTTCAACCCTCCAACCCCCTCTTGCCTGCTCCAAGTGATCCTGCATGCTCTCTGCTGATGCAGTCTTTCAAACTAGCTGGATTTATAGCATCTTTGCTATCATCTGAGTTCTGCTTATATTGCAAATGTAGTATGTGGATCTCATTTGCAACAGAGGCATTTAGATTTTTTTTTTAATCTTTACAGAGTAGGTTCCCTTTGTAACCTGTCTTGATACTTTTTTAATGGGAAATGGCACAGACCTTAAGAAAGTTTTGGAGTTGAGAAGTTCGTCCCAGTAAGCTCTTAGAATTTCACCTACCAGTGAAAAGGGTATTTGACCATTTCATAGACTGAAAATGTTCTGCAAAGCAGGGGAGTATTATCACTGTTTTGCAGTTCAGGAGCTCAGGCAGAGACTTTGTGGACTGACCTGCATAACAGAAAATCTGAAGCTGATTAGGGATTCAACCTGTCATTCTAGGCTTATATTTGTGTTTTAGATGGGATTTTTTTCTTGTCTGGCTGTGTAGTAATATGGAATACCATACATCAGACATAAAAAAAAAATAAATTACAGTGATGATAAAAGCTTAAAATCTCATCTCAGAACAAGATCTATATACCCTTATTAACAGGAAAAGAGTCCCAGGCACCAATATAGGCTGGGCAGTGACTGGTTCAAGAGCAGCCCTGAAGAAAAGGACTTGGGGGTACTGGTGGCTGAGAAGCTCAACATGAGCCAGCAGTGTGCTCTTGCAGCCCAGAAAGCCAA
>JANHFX010001926.1:19924-33688 GCA_027560015.1 Chloroceryle amazona
ACCTCTTCCCTGTGAGGGTGACGGAGCCTGGAACAGGCTGCCCAGAGAGGCTGTGGAGTCTCCTCCTCTAGAGACCTTTGAAACCCATCTGGATGTGTTCCTGGGCGACAAGCCCTGGGTGACCCTGCTTGGCAGGAGGGTTGGACTCGATGATCTCCCAAGGTCCCTACCATTCTATGATTTTCTCCAGCGTTACCTCACGATACTGCAAGACCCTTCACCTGTGTAAGGAAGGATCTTACAGGGTTTCCATCACCAGACCTGGGATCTCAGCTACACCTTCAGCGTGGGTACCTGCCAAGTGGAGGGGCATCGCTTGGCGATGCTCCCGCGGCTCGCTGCGGTTGGGTGCCTGCTCTTCACAGTCACGCTGCGGGTCACACCACAGCCACCACCAGCAAACCCTTGTCTCCCGAGGCTGGCTTCTCACCCACTGACAGAAGACTACACCCTGACAACGAGTACGATGAGTCCTCCCCAGCTGTTAACAAGACTCTTCCCGCTTTTATTTTTCTAGATACTCTTCCCAGCACACCCAAGTTTCTCTGTACGAGGTGTAGGTGCGAGAAAACAAGATGTTGAAATGACTTCGATCACAGAATATCCTCCTGCATCCTTAGGGAAAGGAGAGAGGTGAGAAAACACATCTTACAAAAGATGTTCTGGCTCCTATGTAAACCTCCTCTGACACTGGGGGGAATTTATTTATTTTCTTTTTTTTTTTTTTTACAGGAAAACCAACCAAACCAAACCCTGTGTGCAAGTTCTAATCAGAGGAAGGAGACTCCAGCCAGCAGCTCCACTCCCCTCCTCGAGAAGATTGCCAGCAAAGCCACAAAAGAGAAGGCAGCTCCAAAGTAGCCCCGCTTTGGCTACTGACCACAGCGGTGGTCCAAAGCCACTCACACCCGACATAACCCAAGGGAAGAGGTCGTTTTGCTTGATTTTTTTTTTTTTCCAAAATATCTGAACATTTTCTTCGGGAGCTCTTAATATTTTATTTTTTTTTAACCTAAATTTCCTCATGGAGCTTCACCAGCTCTGCTTACAATGGCACTCGTCACCCCATCGGGAAAAGACAGCAGGCACGGATTAATTTTTGAGGGAAGCTGCTTTCATGCCAATGCACTTGGCAATAGAGGATACAAGCAGAGCTATCCCAAAAAATGCAGTATTTATGAGAGTAGTGGTTTCTAAAATTGTTTTTGCTATGGATACCAAGAAGCACCACCTGATTCCCAACTACTCCCTGGTGCACGTGTTTTCCTACGATTATTTTTAAAGGTGACTTGAGCATCTATTTCACAAGAGCTCTTCACCTCAAAGCAAAGCAGCTCCAGCCGGACATTCGACATTTAACTGTTTGCCAAAAGTGGCTGCAGAGAGTTTGCAAGTGGAAAATGCACTTTTATACTTACAGGAAAAATAAAAATAAAATAAAACGTTGCCTGCAGAAAGAGAGAGATTGTCTCGGTGCAATTGTGATTCTAAGATTTAATTATCTCAGCACAGAACTGCAGGTATCAATGCTTCGGAGATAAAGAACAAACAAGGCAATTACTCCCAGAAGTCCTCCTTTCCCCCCTCCCCCCCCGCCCCAGCAATCAGAAGGGTTACAAACATGCCAAGGTCAAAGAATGTCTAATAAAGAAATTTATTTCCAATTGGAATGCAGAGAAACCTTACGCTATAATGGTGGAAGAGCAGTGGTGTGAAACTCAGCAGAGCCGAGATTAACGCACGGCTAAAGATCATCAAGACTATCACGGAACCGTGTCCGAAATGACAAGGAATAAAATTAACCAGCATCTTTCCAAACAACTCAAGCTCTTTACCCCTACGAGGTCCCGCTGGGCTGCACCGCAGAGCCAGCCCTGAGAGCTGCCACCTCTCCGATGGCTCCAAGCTGGACGGCCGAGCTCTGGATCTGAACTTCTCTGGGGTTCCTCATCTCTAAGGCCAAGCGACTGAGTCAGGGAGCAGAGAAAAAAAAGCCCTGCATGGTGGTGGCCTCAGAAGCTTGCATACAACTTCCCCCAGATTTCTTCCTCACATCTTTGCCTCACCGCAGAGCATCACGTGAAAATATTTGCTCGCGGGCACCGACCCCACCAGTACAAACTGGAGCCCTGAATGCCACGACCAAGGGGCAGGGGATCAGGCAGCCGCTCAAATCCTCGCTCGTCGTTTACACGGGCAAGTTACTGCCACGAGGGCATGCCAGACGAGGTGGTTTGTCACTGAAAAGCTCCTGAAGGAAATAAGGATGGTGCTTATTTAAAAAGAAAGAAATAAAAGGCAAACTGTCCCCAAACTATGCTGCAGCTCACACTGAGATTTAAAACACTCCCAGCCTACCTCTGACACAGCAAGCCTCCATCATCTCATTTTTCTGCTGCACCAAATCGTGGTATTTTCAGATATAAAGGCAAGAAAAGTGTAATTTGGTCTAAAAAAAAAAAAAAAAGGGGAAGGAATTACCTTCTGTACTGCAGTGGCCTGAAACCTAGAGCCACATCGCTGCTACAGCAAACTGTTCAATGCTTCCAGCACCGAGCAAAACGAACGTTCTTCCATGAAAAGAATGATTTGAACAGTTCTGCCTTTTACACTCCAGACTTCTTCAAAAGCCCACCAAAAATATTCTCTTTTTTTCTTTCAATCTGATGCACGTTTCCTCGTTATTCCTATCACAGAGTCCCATTCAACTTACAACAGCAGATTGTGGTCAAACTTTCCAGGTGGTTTCCCTTTCAAGCGTGAACCCAAACACAAAAGTCTTTTACCATCGAAGTTATTTGGGATGTTTTTGAGTAAAAACCACAAGGTTTTAGCTGTTGCGCGTGATTTTATGTGAAGTGTGTGTATTTATGACAAGGGACATGCACCTGGCACGTACCAAGCCTGGATTTATCAAAACCTTTGAGCACAAGGATGTTAAAATACCCTACACACGCCTTTAAACCTTCACCCCCCCAAATCAACCGAGTCTGACGCACTTAATTTTGCGGGTGGAAATTAAGCGATTACCAAACGGTGCAGAAGAGCGGAATAAAGAGTTAGAGATGGATGTTGAAGCTTCTCCGGCCAGTGGCTATGCCCTGAAATGATCACGCTGGGCACGATATTATACACACTTCCCGAGCACTTTGGCTGGAGACGGGGCTGCTGGGCTGCCTCCCTACGGCTGGTTTTATGTAAATGACAGGAAAAGATGAGGGTGAGATCATTTTGATTTGGCTGCGTGCATTACAACTCGCTCACTGACACATGCCTCATCTTTATGCCGTGTTCTCGATTTTTTTTTTAAGCTGGAAAAGTCTGAATTTCTAGAAAAAAAAATAAATAAAAAATCCCACCCATTGACTACTCTGTGCTTGGCAGCGAAGGCAAAAGGAATCAACAGAGGATGCGGCGTTTCGGCTCAGGAGGGGGAATACTATCTTTGTTCCAAAGCCTTATTTTACTAGAACCACGTTGCAAATTAAAACCACCCAAACTGAAAGGCTAGCTCTGTTTGAACTTGGCCAGTCTTTCCCAGCCGTGGGAAGCCAGCTCCTAACTCTGGCTCCCAAAGGGCTGGGGCTGCAGCCTGAGCCCCGTGACCCCTGGGAGCATCCCCGGGTACCGCAGCTCTCCGCGGCTCACAGCCTGACCGGCGCCTCGCTAACAGATCTGCGTGAGGACTTGTCAGTATGCAACCGGCAAGATCCAGCAAGGAAACGTGAGTTTTAACAATGAGGAAGGGAGAAAATCCTGCAGTACCTCCAGGAGCATGGGAGAGACGTGCGAAGCTCAGCCAACGCTCCACGAGTGTCTGTTTCTGCTCATTTTTTTTTGGTGCCTACCACAATTGTACAACATGGGCAAGCAAAACCTCAACGGATGGCCAATCTCAACTAGAAGGCAACAAGCTCTTTTTTGGGTCGCAATCCACCCTCGCCGGCGGGAGGACTGAGTTGCCACCCCTCTCGGGCGCAGTGGCAGCCAACCGCGGTTGTGTTCGCATCAGGCAACGTCCCTCCACGCAGAGAACAAAACGAACCAGAGAAGGGCTGATGAGGCAAAGAGGATGAGGAGAAGGACTGGAAAGGATGAGGAAAGGTGAGAAAAAGACAAACAGAATATAGAATCATTAAGGTTGGAAATGACCTTCAAGATCTTCAAGTCCAACCGTCTATTAAATATTCTCAGGACCACTAAACCATGGCCTGAAGTGTCACATCCAGATGGTTTTTGAACCCTTCCAGGGATGGTGACTCCACCCCCTCCCTGGGCAGCCTGGTCCAAGGCCTCACCACTCTCTCAGTAAAATCATTTGTCCTAATCCCCAACCTAAACCCCCCCTGGTGCAACTTCAGCCCATTTGCTCTCGTCCTAGCGCTGGTCACTTGGGAGAAGAGACCAACAAACCACAGAAGATGTTGACAAAGATTGAGAGACCTGGAGCTTTTTAGTCTGGAGATGAGAAGACAGAGGGGATCTAATTGATGTGTATAAATACATGAGGGCTGGGTGTCAAGAAGAAAGGGTCAATCTCTTTGCACTTGTGCCCTACAATAGGACAAGGGGCAATGGATGCAAGCGAGAGCACAGGAAGTTCCACCTCAACACGAGGAAGAGCTTCTGCACTGTAAGGGTTACAGAGCACTGGAACAGGCTCCCCAGAGAGGTTGGGGAGCCTCCTTCTCTGGAGACTTTCAAGCCCTGCCCTGCGTAACCTGCCCTAGATTCTGTAGTCCTGCTCTGGCAGGGGGGTTGGACTCAGTGATCTCCAGAGCTCCCTTCCAACCCCAACCATTCTATAGGCAGGATGCACCAAAGCTTGGCTGGAGAGCTGAGAGATGAAGAGCAGTACTTTAGGTGTCTACCTTAGCCAGACAACCCCCGTTTTTTTTGTTTCCCAGGGAGATACTTACTCCTGAGTCTCTCTTATTACAGTGCCAATTCTCCACTTCTCCCTGGGGATCGGCCACACAGAGCGAGTTCTCTCTCCTGTTGCTGTCGCAGCTGCTGTTAAACGGCGCTCGCCGATCGATCCACGCCTGGAAAAATCTTTGGGAACCATGAGCTCCTGGCCAAGACCTGCCAGGAGGGGGACCTGCCCTGTCCTGCCAAAGAAAAGCTTCTTTTGACACCCTCTCGCTACACTGTGGGATGGTTCACACAACCTATGGGCCAGGGAAGGGGGAAGAAAAATGAGTGGAAAACCCAAGCGCTTCTCAATTTCTACCTTAATTGCTCTTGGCACAGAGATCATTTTGGGTGCGATGCCTCGTCCATTGAACCAAGAGTCCACGCCAATTTTCCACTGCTTATTTTTGTCTTTACCAACAGGTGAATAGAGGAGATGAAGGTTTAAGGACGTTGGTTTTCAGAGCTCATGTCGCTGAGACCATTTTGAAGGCATCACCGTTGACTTTCTCAGGCCATTTTTGTGGCAGATGTTGCCCAGAGGGGAGTCATCTCCCCACCATGCTGACCACAGCCTCCAGCTTTGGTTCTGGAGAGGCAGGTGGAGACCACAGCTGCCCACTGCAGTCCAGGGAGCACCGAGGGAATAACAAGAAACAAGTTTTGCACTGCACCTCAAGTTTTCTCCAGGAGAAAGCAAACGATGCGCAGACATCAACTGGACCAATTTGCAACTCAAAGCCATTTCATCCTGGGCTAAAGACAGCCCCTGATACAACACCACAGCTCCTGCCACTTTCCAAAGGTCTTTTACAACCCCTAGTTCCAGACATCCAGCAGTTTCTCCAGCTGCTACACAACCAGCAGCATTTTCACCTGCTTCTAACAGCCCTGAAAGTCAACGGACACAAATCTGCCCCTGCCTGAAACCTCCTCTCTTCAGCAAAACCAAACCCAGAGCCGACCTGATGTTTCCAGGAGCGACTGAATATACGGGTTTATTTTTGTTTTCCAGAGGGATTCCAAGCCCGCCCGCAGCCCCCCGCGGCACACACACAAAGGAAGGAGGAGGACCACGGCTCCTCCAAAGAGAACGGAGTTCCTGAGCTCTGAGATCACGCGGCGCAAAGGTCACGGCAACCGCCGCAGCGGTGGGTGACCAGGGGAGAACAGCTACGGGTTGGAAAGGAGAGGAAAAAAAAAAACCCCAACAAGGTGGGGGAAAAAAAAAAGAACTGTGTTTGCTAATTCATTTTTCTTCTGTGCAAAAATGTAAATTGGGTGCAAAAAATAAAACAAACAGAAGAGGCCTAATTATTTATACAGGCATTTTAATCAAACAATGAAGAGCACGCAGCAAACCTTCTACATCAATTAATAAAGCCAGCTTCTGCAAAACAAAAGAGTTACACCATGTGCCCTAATTATAAAATGCAGCCTGGAGATGGGTTGTGGGTTGGTTGGTTGGTTTTTTTTTCCCCTCCCCCCAATACACCTGGCTTAATATGTAGCCACTGCATTCCGGAGCTGAGGATGCTCGTTAGCCCCGCGCTCTCTTTACCAGTTCATTACTGTATGGCATCTTTACTAATGCCTCTGACAGTAGGAGTGGTCATAATGCAGCACTCCGAGGCAAAACAGCAGCTAATTGAACGCAGGGACTTGGGGGGTGGATGAAGATGGGGTGGTGGGGGGGATTCTGTCTCCCTTTCTCTGTGCAGAAGGCAGCTGCTTCCACTTAAGCCGAGCGCATTTCAGGAGAGGAGGAGAAAACAGGAGCTGCGAGACGTTTGCGTTGGGATCGCGAGGAGCCACCTCTCCGCTGGGCGCGGACAAAAGCAGCCCTTCTCGACCTGGCTCCTTCACCCCTTCCCTCGATCAAAACACGGGACCCAACGGGCTAACGAGGAGCTGTCACCTTCTGGACGACGCGATGCACGCGGACGGATGGAACGCAGCCCCCGTCGGTGCCGTGCCCTTTGGAGCGTGGGGTTTTGGGTCTGCCTCCCAAAGGCTGGTGCAGCCCAGCGCAGGAATTGACGTCTCCCCGGTGCCCCAGCGTGAAGCGTGCTCGGTCCCCAGTTCCACAGGGTTCGGGGCGCAGGGGAGGTGCCGCTTGGGTGGTTTTTTTAAGTAGGAAACAACAAAAGGCGACGTCGAAATTGCGCGAAGCCCTCCGAGGCACCGAGAACAAGGCGAGGAGCGTTTTGGGAATCGGTCAGTAAAGGCTGAAGGATCTGGGGCTGTTTAGCCTTCAGAAAAGAAGGCTGAGGGGAGACCTCATTGCTCTGTGCAACCACCTGAAGGGTGGTTATAGCGAGATGGGAGTTGGGTAGAAGGAGATGGCCTGAAGTTAAACCAGGGGAGGTTCAGACTGAAGAGTGGAACAGCCTGCTCAGGGAGGTGGTGGAGTCACCACCTTTGGAGGGGTTGAAGAGCCAGGTAGATGCTGTGCTGAGGGACGTGGTTTAGATAGATGTCAGGATGAAGGTTGGACTCACTGATTCCTGAGGTCCTTTCCAACCCTAATGATTCTATGGTTTAGTGGTTTTGATAGGGCTGGGAATAAGGTTGGATTTGATGATCTCTTGCAGCCGGAATGATTCTATGAATCACGTTGCTGATGCTCAGACCCCACAACTACTTCCAGGCTTCCTCTGGGGTTCAGCAACACACGGCGCTTGGAAAGCAGCTTTGCCAAGCCAGGACGGCCTCCTGCACTGGGGTCATTGTGCCCTTTCAAGAGCATAAAAGAAACTCTCCTCATTCTCATCTAAACAAACACAAACCAAGCCGGGACACTCAGAAAATACCACCATCTGTGTTTTTAAAGCACATCTCTCTCCTCCCTGCAAACATGGCTTTCCCAAGGGGGATGAGATCTCACCCACGGAGGTAAAAATGGGACAAAACGAGGCAAGGAGGACATCCAAGCAGAGGAGGACACAAGCCAGGGCTTGGTTTCCCATTGCATCCAGTAATGCGCTTTAGCATCTCCACGCTAACGTAGCCTACGCCACAGGTAACGCTGGCAGGGAAGAAGGATCAATCCAGTCTATGCTCCTGGTGGTGGTATCCACCTCCAGGAAGCCACATCCATCTTCTGGCTGCTCATCTAGAGCTTGTTCTCCTCTCCTCACCTCGTTCCAACCCCCCTGCCATAGGCAGGGACACCTCCCACTAGACCAGGTTGCTCAAAGCCCCATCCAACCTGGTCCTGAACATATCTGGGGATGGATGGGACACCTACAACTTCTCTGGGCAACCCGTTCCAGTGTCTCACCACCCTCAAAGTGAAGAGCTTCTTCCTAACTCCTAATCTAAATCTCTCCCCTTCCAGTTTCAAGCCATTACCACTTGTCTTATCACAACAAGCCCTTGTAAAAAGTCCCTCCCCAGCTTTCCTGCAGGCTCCCTTCAGATACTGGAAGGCTGATTTCTTAAAAGGGTGGCTCATATTTTGCGCTCGGCCTTTTAAAAACAGTGATGAGATCAGAGCAGCATTTATTCACACAACTGGAAAAATATTTCTGCCAAATAAAACTAAATACGAGCGACAGGTTCCACTTTGCCTCTTTTAGCAGCACAGGCAAGAGACTGACAAATTCAGTTAAAAGATTTCGCGCTAGAAAAATCATCCTCATTTAATAAATTTGGTCTAAATATTAATCTGGAGAAAGTTTTTCATGCTCTAGGAAGATGATTTTCAACCCCAGAGCATCAGGATTTACTCGCTATACTTGTGAAGTCCTTCATCCTGAAGCCAACGGCGCACGTGGTACTTTCCACGAGGCACCAAATATAGAAAGGCAACGGTAAATCTGCACGAAGAATTGATTTGTTTGAAGCTCACAAGTACTGTCAAAGTTGAATTCATTCTTTACATTAAGAACATTTTGCTAATATCTCTTCGAGCCTGCTAGAGAACATCAGCCCATCAGAAAGCTCTCCCAAATTCAGAGCCGATGTTTAGATGTAGTCAGAGAAAAGGTTCCAAAATGTACCTGTCAGCTCGCGTTGCATAACAGACCGCGTTGCAAAGGAATGGAAGATGCATGCTCGGTGCCTGCAATTACAAATCACCACCACGAGTCATGTTTTGGGTTCGATGGCACGTAGGTGCCTCACGCCCTAAATCTGAGTCGCCAGAGTTTCAGCAATGGAGTTTTCAGCAGCACTTGCACCGACAACAACAGCCAGATGTCGACGGAATACTTGATGGAGGCTACGGAAGAGAAAACATCCACTTCACCCGATCATCCTCTGGTGACTGAGCCTGGAACAGGCTGCCCAGGGAGGTTCTGGAGTCTCCTTCTCTGGAGACATTCCAAACCTACCTGGATCTGTTCCTGTGTGACCTGACCTAGGTGATCCTGCTGTGGCAGGGGTGTTGGACTCGATGATCTTTTGAGGTCCCTGCGAACCCCTAACGTTCTGTGATCCTGCTGCTGCAATTCCCAAGAAGTCACGGGAAAGCAACAGCATCTCGTGAGCTGCTCGTTCCCAACAGGGTGGGCAACAGGGTGCTGCACGAGTGGCACCGGCCCACTCCCCACGCCGATGGGCCACACAGATGCTCGGATGCCACCACATAAAAGCGAGACACGTTAAAAACGACGACGAGAACGATGAGTCTCGGGTCCCTTCTGTCACTAAATCTCATCAATGTACCAACCTGGAGATCAACAGCAAGAATCAGCTTCAGGTTTCTTCTTTTCCACCCCTTCAAAGTCATCTCCTGCAGAACACGACCACTGAACAGCATCTCTGTTAGCCAGAGAAATATTAACAGCACGTAATCACCATCAGATTGTACGGCCCGACGCCGACCTCCTCGCCTCCTACAGACCCTGTCACGATCTATTAGTAACATTTATTAGCTTCCTTTAACAACTCCTGTAATGATTCACTTAAAACCCCCCAAAACATTAAAATAAATCATTTTTATAGCAATTCCCTGCCTCTTTAGGAAGATACAGAGCACTGACAAATAAAACCTACCTGCTGAACAACAAGACCTTAGCTGTGACATTGTGAAATAACACTTGGGAGAATAGATGTATTCCAGAACCAAAATATCCCCGGGGAGCTTTGGATGTTAAAAGCAACAGCACTTGCAATTTTGGATATAGAGGTCTGAAAAGTCCTTCCAGGCTACACCGCAAATTTCACGGCTAAGAAAAAGGAAGGGGAGGGGGAGAAATATATAAAACGAAATAAATAAGAAAATAAGTAAATAATAAATTCAATAAATAAGAAAAGAATGAATTAAGTAAATAAGAAAACAGCAGAATAAAAGAAAATAATGAAATAAGCCAATAAAATAAAATAACCATCACTCTTTAAGTGCTAACCAGAAATGTGATTCTGAGAGAGGAGATGCTCCAAACAGGGCTGCTTTCTCAGCTAGCAGCAGGACTTCTCCTCTTTGTGATTTACAGATACTTAAAAACAAGTAGGTTAATGAAGCAACAATACACTGACTGCGGAGCGCTGATTAATACAAACTTCTGAGCAGAGAGATCCACGAGGCAGTTGAGCACGGAGGCAACGGCCAGGTGCTTTTGCTGAGGGTTACTTAAAAAAAAAACCAAACCCACAAAACATTAAAAAGGCCTTGAAAAAGTGACAATAATATTTAATAGTGGTAACTAAGTAAAATAATCCCTGAGAAATAATTGGCTGCATAAAAAAGTAACAACTGTATGGGCACCTTACAGCATTTTACTTCTTGCTCTGCATTTTGCTGCAGGATTCTCACGATCAGCTTTGTAATTGTTTAATTCAGAAAGTTCTTGGGCCGCTGAGCTGATCACACAGTTACCCACCAGGACTCTAAATGAGCCTCTGACACCCAGTGAGTCTCTTTGCCTCAGTTTCCTCTTCTCTAAGGTAAAGACAATACCCCTGGGCTGGGGGTTAACCATAAATACACTTGGGAATCACAGAATCCCAGCGTCATGGGGTTGGAAGGGACCTCTGGGGATGCTCTGGTGCCATCCCCCTGCTCCACCCAGCAGGGGCACCCAGAGCAGGGGGCCCAGCAGCGCAGGGTCCAGGTGGGTTGGGAATCTCTCCAGAGCAGGAGACTCCACAGCCTCTCTGGGCAGCCTGGCACAGGCTCTGACACCCTCACACCAAAGAACTTGCTCCTCCTGCTCAGGGGGAACCTCCTGGGGTCCAGTTTGTGCCCACTGCCCCTTGTCCTATCCCTGGGCATCACTGACCAGAGTCTGACCCCAGCCTCTTGACACCTGCCCTTTAGATATTGATCAACATAACAGAAGTTTACAAGCACAGGCAGAGTGTTTATGAAGAAAACAGCAACATTTAAAAAAACCAAACACTCAAAAAGCACACACACATCAAAACCATTTCTCTAATGCCTTGCATAAGATTAAAAAATATACCAGCGAGATCCCCTGTAGGTAAATCATCTCCCTTGGTGCTGGGTGTGCTTTCTTTCCTTGGCATCTCCTTTTGAGATCTTTGCCTTGATGTTCCTCGCTAAAACAAAAACGAGTCTAAGTACATATTTTATTTACACAGTACTACAGAGGTAGGGTTTGGGATTTGAGGGGGGTTTTGTGAGTTTGTTTGTTTTTTTTTTCTTTTGAGGGGAGGGTTTTACTTCTAAGAGCAGAAGTACACTTGAAATATGCCTGACATATGACAGCTGTCTCCACAGCTGGATCAGCTAGTCCACCCCCCTGCTAAAGCAGAATCACCCAGAGCAGGTTGCCCAGGATCGCCATATCCAGGCAGGATTGAAATCTCTCCAGAGGAGCCTCTTGGGGCAGCCTGGGCCAGGCTCTGACCCCCTCACAAGAGAAGTCTTCCAGATGGAAGACAGCACTTTTGCTTGATGTACACTTGGGAGAAGAATTCCTCATCAGTACAGCCCATGGTTAGCTTTCCCAGAGCTGTAACTCAAAGTGGAGGACAGGGCATGAGCCAGGACTCAGCACGAGCAACGGACTTGGAATAAAAGACCTGAAAATTGTGAACAGAGCGCAGAGGTGAGGGTGGGCTTTCCTAAGGCACCGCAGAGTAAAGAGCAGAGGACAGCGTGGGGACATTGCCTGGTAGGATCCAGCTGGGATTTCTGCAGGTGCTTAGATAGGCAACTCCAGCTCTTGGCACATCCCTAGAGCTGAACTTATTCCTGTTGAGTGGCTTGGGTCAGCCAAGGCAGGTGTCACACCAAGCATACCAATTGCTGCCCAATTTTCCACCTATAGCAGGTAAACGTTAGTTTTACAACAACTCCTTAGGGCTCTCAATTGTTTTTATGAAGTTTCACATCTTCCTACGTCCCCTCGTTTCTCCAGCCTTTAGTAGAGCAACAGTCTTGGCAACACTTTGGAGGAAAATTTGTCCATCAGAATATTTGATAAGAAAAGTAACAACAGTTTGTTTGTTTCCCACTCATTTGTGCACCTTTTGCATACACAATGTTTCTCTATCTGAGGCACCTGAGCATGACCCCTCCTTACCTTCTTCGGCTGGTAGTCACTGCCGCTACTTGCGGAAGACACTGGAAGGACTGGAAGGAGAAAAGCTCACTGGGTTACTGACAACATAACCACATCTGAGTCGCAGCTAAATAATCCAGTTTTGAGATATTTACAAGACAAAACTTCACACCATTTGCCTTAAACTTCACAACTCCTTTCTAATAAAGCTCCTAAGCATCTTTACAGCCCTGATGCTTCCACCTGGACATCCGCACACCAGTACGTTCGCTGGGTGGAAGGGGATGGGGGCCCACTTCTCTGAGCACAAGGGTGCACAGCACAACTCCTCAACAGGGCACCTACCCTGCCAGGCTCAAGCCTGCTCTTTCCTACTCAGTTCAGGACTCAGCCAAGTCCTTCTCAAAGCATCACCAGCCATTTCCTGATCCGCTGCACATTACATCACCCATAGCTAAGTGCCAACAGGGGACCAACCTTACCTTTTAATTTACTTCTCACCCTCGGTCTTTTTCGCCTATAGTCCCGAGATTTTGGCAATGGCTGTTTCTGAGAGTCAAGGATCCAGCTTTTTTCACTGGTGCTTGTATTTTCATTGTTGCTTTCAGAGAAAAGATGTTTCCTGTAAGCGGACTAAAGACACCATCAAGAGTGAGTCCTGTTCAGTCAGCTCCCTCTGTCCGCCCAGAATCCCCAACCATTCCTTTTCATTTACAAACAAATTATTCCATTTCTTCCTTCCCACAGTGTAACACTTGGAAGTACTTTAAGCTGTGAAATGTGCCAAACCAGGAACAGTTATCTGTCAAACCAGCAGTGTAAGAACACCAGGAGACAGTTGCTTGCCCTTTGCCAACATGGGATTTATAGCACCCTCCACCCTCATCTCCCCTCCCTCCTGCATCCAGATAAAAGAGCCCCCGAGGAGGAAAGCCTCAACATGCCTGAGCTCTAACCAAGAGCAGAGTGAGGAGAGAAAAGTGAACCCAGATGTGTGCTCACTGCTCTGGCAGTCCTGGTGCACCCCGAGCACTGCTTTCAGTGGCAACAAGTGGGATATTTTGGGGCTCCCAGGCTCACGTTCCTCCACCTCTGTGCTGGATAAACCTTAAACTTCAGCCTATTTAAGGGTGCAGCTGGTTTGTAGAGGTGGCTATCCAAGCACACAAGACCTACCGTCCTCCTCTCGAGATGGTTTGATACCTCGCTCTTGTTTCCCGGTTCGTAAGTCCTGCCAAGTAACCCAAAAGTGAGACTAGCAGAGGCTGCCAAAGCACACTGCAGCAATGCAGAAGGGGCACCATCTATGTATCAGGATATATAAACAGACTGCATTGCATGCCTTGAAAGGTTAACCACACCACAGGGGTTAGGA
>JANHFX010001931.1:0-19377 GCA_027560015.1 Chloroceryle amazona
TATAAAGTAATTGACTATTTCTTGGGATGACATAAACAATCTTCTAAAAGTTTTCATCTGAAATATTATAAACTATATGGAGAGGAGCCGCCCCGGCCGGCACCCGGCCCGCCTAGAGCCAGCGAGCGAGGGACTCGAGGCACCGCTCTGGGATTCGGTCTTCAAGGTCCGGTACCTGTCCTCTGGAAGAGCTGCCCTGAGCTGGCAACGGTGGGCTCGGCCGGTGGCGACCACCCGCTAGGGTCGGTAGAGGCTCTGCTCACCTGCGAGGCCGCTTCCAGCAGCCACGCTTCCCGGGCGGAGGGCGTGCTGCTGGAGAACTTCTTTCTCGGTCCCATTCTTTCCCTTCAGCCGACAGCTTTAATCAAGTTTATTAGATTCATCCCGTAGGTGAAGTCCGTGGGATCTGGAGACCTGTCAGTCGTCCGTGTGTGACATGCAAATGACTGGTTTCTGTGGCTACACACAAACGTTAAAAATAGATTGCCTCTCCTTGAGTAGCTGTTTGTTAGGTAGTATTAGAAATTATGATAGCGTTTAGCAACACATTTTAGTTGACATTTTAATGTTAATGAAGGAAGATGCTTTTATGCCCCATTTTTTCTCTTTAGGGAAAGATTTAGTTCTGATTGGAAATAATTTCTTTTTTAAGCAGGTACTGTCTTTTAAGTAAGTCAAAAGCTGCCCACACGTGCAAACCTTAAGCCTTCGTAAAAGTTATGCCAAAATAGGCTTATTATGATTCTATTTCTAGAGGTTTCTCACACTCAGTGGGATATTGTTGAAACAGCAAGAGTTGTATGTTTTAGTGGCAGGATTTTCCCTCTGGCTTCAGATAGCACTAGCTCCCTGCTTTTGAGCTATGTTTTATACATATGTTTAAAATAAAATAATAATAATAAACTCCCTTTTCCTCTCACAGCTGCAGATTTCCCTTCCAGCTTCTCTGGTTTCATTCCCAATTTGGAGAACATAGTAAAAAAAACTTTCTAGTCTTTCCTCAGATGTTTTCTCCATGTGGTTGTTAGCACTGCTGCTCCACGCTCCTGTTTTCAGCTGGAGCTGACCAAAGCTGACAGCTTTCTCTAGATGGAAGGGATGAACTGCAGTGGGTGTAGGGTGGGTTGAGTTAATTCTTGGAGCCCAGTATATCATTGCTCAAGATTTTGGGCATTGAGTTTCAGCAGCACAGTTTGGGAATAATTTGCAGCCCCGTGCCCAGGTTGTAAGGTGATGTTATGAGCTGGCTTGTGCAGGTGCTTCAATGAGCATGTGGATTGCTGAGAAGTGTTGGGCTGATGTGTCCAAATTGTTCATCTGCCTTTCCTTGTGAAAGTTTGAATAGGTGTGCTGAAGTCAGTATTTCTTGTGGATGACAGTCTCGGCCTTGGAACATTTTTGTTTCATGAGACTTGGGGGATTTTTTTCACCAAATTTAAGGCCTGTGGCTTTTTTTTTTTGTACTGTGGTCTGTGCTACATAATACTGTAGTGTTTAATTTAAAAACGCTTCCTGTATCTTTGTGACAATAAAATGTTGCTAGCAAAATTTTGTAGGTGAAAAATAGGAATTACAAAGTTTTAGGTGGATTTTAATAGCATAATTTATTTCTGATGTAATTCCATTTAGTTAGTTTTTAGTCTGGGCATAGAAGAGAAATACTTATTTTTTTCTTTCTTTGTCAGGTGTCAGTTGGTAGGCTGGTGTCACAAACAAGTGATTTAGAAAGAGCACAGTAGTAGAAGCCAAATGTCTTCATCTGCTGTCCATTTTCTTAAGACCATGTCACACTTCCATTTGTACAGTAAGTGTTCTGAAGGGATTTCTCGTGTCCTAGAGATAATTAGGTCTTAGTTTCATTGCAGTTAGTAGGTTGCTTTCAGGAAAAGCCAGTGTTTCAGTTTGTCTTCAGGGTGTACATCTGTCATAATTCTGCTTCCTTTCCATTCTGTCTCTGCAGCTGTTCAGTGAGGTTTGTTACAGTGACGCCCGTTAACATGGTTACAGTTAATTGTCTGTCAGAGTTTGAATACATTCTTTTTACCCAGAGGTTTATACAGCCCTTCAAAATACTGTAGTAAGAATTGTGTTATGTAAAACCTATGACCTGAGGATGTAGATTTTTTTCATGTATAATTATTTTTAAAAATCTGGTTCTGTTTAGCTATTTGCATAACAAAGACTGACACACTTTACATCTCTCTCTTTGATCATCTCTCTACTTGGGGTCAAACTGAGTTAAAAACTATACGGTGTTCCTAACTGTGCAGTAGTGGCAGAAGTTGTGTGGTGTGTTGCACGTGGGGGGGTGTGTGTGTACACTGCCATGTCAGTTTTATGGGGGAATGTCCGGATTCTTGCTCTGAGGAAGCTAGGGAAAAGAATTCAGATCTTTTTCTCTCTTACCTGTGCAACTCCTAGGACGTCAGTGTGGGAGAAAAAAAGTAAAAGTAAAAAGATGATTTTGTCATCGCCATCCAGTGAGAGTTTGATTTGTTTTGTTTTGTTGGTTCTTTTAAATCAATCTGTTGCAGAGCTAAGAATGGAGGAGCATGATATTGAATGCTGGTAAAAATAGTGAATTTGCTGTACTGCATCATGCTGCAGATTCTAACCCCTTGCACTGCATCTGCCAGCAAGTACTGGGAAGTAGGAAGAAATGTCCCTATTCCTACCTGTTACTGAGCTCCTTGTGTAGAGTTAGATGTTTGTTGCTCGCCTCCACAAGGATATCTAAATCCATCTGTTATTTTGTGGCCTGACAGTGATTAGATTGGATTATCGTCTACCCAATTCATTTGCATAGCATTTTACAAGTATTTTGGAAAAGACTTATTGCTCTCTTCAAAATACAGTAGCCAGAAGAAACGTCTCAGGCACTTCAAGAACCATCTGAACAATTGTAGCACCTAAGTCCAGAGTTACATTTGAAGTTTGCACCTAACCAGTGAGTGAAACGCAGAGCTTCACTTTCAGAGTTAGCATGATGAAGAAGAATGGAGATTGAAAAGCCACTGGTGAGATGTCTCTGTGAAGCACAGTGCCTTCAGCCTCTGAAGCAGTACAGCAGCACACATTGCCAGCTGCTCCAGCCTCCCCAGTACTGCCCTGGTATGACCAGCTCACCTGTGGGTGGTTGGTAGCTAAAACGTCATGGCCTGCGCCCCATCTATGCCGTTTACTGTGGTGGTGTGCTTACATCAAGTGCTCTTTGATACTTTGTCCCCCCCTAGAAATGGGGTAATGTTGCCAGCAGGGTCATGGCTGTTTCTATCCAGTTGTGTTTGGTCGAAGGTTGGTATTTGCCCGAGTCCTCTTTTACTCATTTATTGTGTGTGTTTGCATGTTATAACTGAGTCTTCGGGAGAAATAACTATCAGCATGCTGTGTATTGGTCAGTCCAATTTCTGAAAGGGTAGTTTTAACAAGAAGCAGCAATTCATCTTTCAAGAAATGAAACTGAAATGACATACAGAAGTTGCTGGGTTACTCAGAATTTACATGTGTCTCTGAAAACTCAGGGAATGTTTTTGGCTTGGTGATGCAGAAGCCTGTGTTATCTTAGGGCTGCTGGACTCTGTTGTTGGTTTTCAAGTGTTGGGCTTACTCTGCAGGTGAACAGTATATGGGCACGTGTCCTGTTGGAGGTGGTATAAGAATTTTGGAAAACCAGCTGAAGAAATCTTTGTGATAGCAGATGCAGGGTTCAAGGACACTGCTTGGCTGGCTGCTTCCTCGCTTCAGAGAGACATTGATTTTGTGAAGGGGGCTGGGAAGTTGTTCTGTGCCATGTGTGGGTGCGGCGAATGTTTTGTGGAAACTTCAGGACTAAACAGCCATTATGTGGTTGTATGCAATGGTTTGGAATTGAGCTCAGTAACCTGGGTGGTCTTTGTTCTGCAAGTGTTGCAGGCTTGACTGCATAGTTTTTTACTTATTATTGGCTGGAATCTTAAAGCTTGGCTTAAATGTTTCACCCTTTTTATGCTTACATGTGAATTCCCTTTGATTACAGGCACAGTGTTCATAGCCAATTAGTACCATTGAACTACCTGCGGTACAGTTTTGATGAACCCTCCTTTACTTCTGACCCATTGGAATGGACAGACCTACTTCAGTTTCAGAATATGTTACATGAGATCAGAATTGGGTCAGTTACGTTGTATATACACCTGAGTATATGAAGTGTATGTCAAAGTAAAGTCCAGTGAAACGTACCAACATCTTCATGTCCGTAAAGAGTGAGAATTTCACAGAGAAGTAGTATTGCTGGCATTCAAATTAGGAAAGGGAATGAGATTAGGAAACAGAAGGGAATAAAATAAGCAATTTTACTGAAAAGTTCAATAGTTTTTCTGTTCTGCCTTTTTCGGTATAAAAATCTCTCATTTTTAGTTAAGGATGTCCCATGAAGAAGGGGTTACATGGTTTGGGATTTTTTTGGTTTGTTTGGGTTTGTTTGGTTGTTTTTTTTGAAGATAAAAAAAGCATTACTCGAATTCACATTATTCTCTAAACAAGCTGGGAAAATGCACGTCTGCAGTTGAATGGGGAAAGCCTACACCAGACCCATCACTGTCCATAATCCATGTTTATTTTTAATGCAGTTCTTGGATGACTTTGAGGTCACCATCACCTGATAGAAACTGATAGTCTCTGAGGCAGAGGCACAGTGATACCCTTAGGAGCAGCAGCATTTTGATCTGTGTGGTTGTAATTCATATCAGCTGTTCTAGTGTTACCTGTAGAGTGGATATGAACATCTGTTGGGAACTGTTGAAAATGTCTGTAGAAGTTGAAAAAAGCTGCTTTATTACTTCTAATGACAAAAATTCTAGGGAGTTAACTTAGTTTGAGACTTGCTCTGAGAAGACGGATGCTTTCCACCTGTGATTTATCTCCCTGTAAACTCAGGTTACGTTCAAAAATGGGAAGATGAAATCTGGATTTTAACTCTTTTATTCCCCCCCCCTTGTTTTTTTTTTTCATGTGCAAAAGGAATCTCACAGAAGCTTCTTCATCAAATGAGATAATTGTTTTATTGCTACTTTTGAGAACATAGGCTTTTCCGTCTGGCCGACTTCAGGAACCTGACTAGAGTGGACAAGAAAATTAGCTGCCTTATCTAGTGCTCTATACTCGACAGGGAAGTGGCTTCTGTTCTGGCTTCTCTTATTTCCTGAAGAACTCTGGAGAGTGCTTGAACTGGGAGGTGTGAATACCACTCTGTCCTTTAAACAACAACAACAAAAGATGTTTAGTTTATTTTTTAAAGACACATGGTAGGAAAGAAAAGCTTCTGTCTCCTTCCTTAATGTTGTGAATTTGCAGAAAGTGTAGCTAGGAGAAGGTGAACTCAAAATGCTCTTATCATAAAAGATACGGAGGGGCAGAACTTAAAATTTTAGTGTTCATTGCAAGCTCATGAGCATGTCTCAGTGTATATATGCTATGTTATTTTGGTTTACAGTGCATGGTACTTTTCAGACTTTGGGAATTAACCAAGTAGTGCCGATTTTGACCCTGAATATACAAGTTTCTGAGATAATTCCATTAGTCTTTTTTTTTGTCCATATCCTCTTTACTTTGTTTATGGGAGATAATTCCATTCTAAGGGAATATGTTCTTTTATGTTACTGTTGCTAGTATTTCTTTCAATTACAATAAAATTATGGGAGCTACAACAAAAAAAGTACCTTACAGAATAGCTCTTTATCCCCCTGGTTTTGGCCTTGTAGCAGCTAATTGATTTTTTCAGTTCTTAGCCTATTTTGAATCTGAATGTTGGGCTTTCTGTCTTGACCATATCAGAACTTGGCTCTGCGTCTGCTACATGTGTACTAGGTCTGTGTTCAGCTGGTTTCGATGGTGCAGGCTGGTCTGTGTGTTACTCATTGGCAGCATTTCTGTCTGCCATATACACAAAGTTCTGGTCTGCTTCAGAGCAGTCCTTCTGGAGAGAATTCTTCCAGTGCTGTAAGTGGTTGTCGTTTATGAGTCTATTCTCTGGCATCAGACATTATATGTGAACTTCTGCGCTATGAAATGGCAACAGAAGGTCTCGCTGAAGTGAACTCGGTGTCTTTTTACCTTTAGTGAGCAAAGTTTGCAGCTCAAAACTGTTACATGTTTCAAAGACAGGCATATTAACTCCCAAGCTGGAAAGTAACTGTGTGTGGGAGGCTTCCCCCCACCTCTGTGTGTATAATATGGAAAAGGAGGCAATCTTGCATTGCTCAAGCTCTTACAACCACATTAAGTTCACTGGAAGTGTAAAATAGAGTCTCAGGTGCAGTTGCTGGTGATTTGCTAGTGATGATAAAATCAGCTCCCTCAAAAAATGCTTGTCTCTTTGTTTAAGAATCACTTCTGGGAGAGAAGATGTTTCTGTGCTTTTTTGGAAATAGTGTCTGGCTTTGGTTAGGCGTTTTGTGTTTCCTTATTTTGGGAATTAGTTTACTACAATAAGATGTGTTCTCAGTGAAGTAGTTAACGGTATACTGAAGGGTCAATGAAAAGAGTTTTGGTAAAAGTTTTCTAGGAAACGCCAACTCACATGAAAATGAGTAGTTTAGATTTTCTGCACCTACCTAGAAGCAAAAAAGTATTTTGGCCTCTGATTTCCAAATCTGCACCCCAGAGGTACGTATGAGGGCTGTTCTGCTAGTGGAACATCCAGACCTTGTTGGTACCAGGATTGATACGTGGTAAGCAAAGACTGGGGATTTGATGTACATGTAGAATCCTTGTCAGTTTAATTTACAGTGGCTATGCCCTTCTGCACTTGTCACGTTTTTTTGTGCTCTTCAGCTTACACTTTTTAAAGGTTTGTACATGTAAATGCTAACTAGCTACTTACAGGTTCCTTAATTTTTCTGAATTTGTTTCCATTCTGCAGAGAAGATGTGAAAATACCAGTGGCCTTTGAAAATCAGCTAAGAAGTTACAAACTTTTTTCTTTTATATTACTGATTCAGATGCAGTTGCGCTCAGTATTGGTAGAAGTCTGGCAGTTTGGAGAAGCCTCTGTGGGTGTTGGTGGTCTGATTACTGAGAAACAGTGTTAGGCATGGTGCTAGAATGCGCCTGCAGTACGAAGTAACTCTTACAGTCTTCCCGTTGTAGATGATGCATGTTTAGTTCATCTGGGAAAACTTGGCTTTCTGTAGATGATGTTTTTGTTTTGGGTTTGTTTTATTTTTTTCCCAGTGTATGAGTGGATTACTTTAATCTTTGATTTTATAAGTCTGGCACTTTAAACATGAGTAAAATGGTTCCAAAAACATATTAGCCAAAGTAAATATTTACATAAGTGGTAAAGATGTTATTGTATTGCAAATCTAGTGTCAGAATGGCAGGGAAAGTTAAGCACATTGACTGCAGATATCTAGTGATTTTAAGACCTTTCAGAACAAAATATGCTTTTGTTATGGGGTGAAAGTGTTGATGGGGTTGTCATTGATACTCTTGAATTTCGTTCACCTGCTCATATGTTGACTGCCTAATTAAGCATCCTTGAGGTATTCACTGTTCATATCTCAGATGCTGTTTAAAGTTGTTTGTTTTCCTTTGTGTGCTGTAAATCCTCAAATGCCATCAGTAACACAACTTGATGACTGTGTGTTATTATTATCTTGGGTTAAGTGCTGTCTCATTGCTTTGCAGGCTGCCTGCTGTTTCCCGTGGAGATCATGAAACGACGTCGGCTTCCTAGCAGCAGTGAGGATTCTGATGACAATGGCAGTAAGTGCTCCTTTGTTGTAGAGTGCAGTAGGTTATGAGTTTGAAAACACATTTTAATGCAGTGTTTTATGTGACAGATGCATTTTACATATTGGCTGGACTGGTAGAAATGTGTGTTTTGAACTCATTCTGAGCACAGGTGGATGGTCAGGATCCCCCTGACTATTGACTGTACAGGCTTAGTTAATATGATAAAATGAAAAAAAGTTGGTTGTCTTATTTAAAAGTCTTTGCAAGCAGCATAATTTATCATCACAAGGACAGAGCGAAACATCTGCTGTTACTGTCCACAGCTTAGATTTAATAGCAGTTTGTACTAGGATTTTAAATTTGCTTCGGTGTTCTCATACTCTCTTAGGCAGTGGAAAGGTATATTGCTTTGAACGGAAGCAGGAAAGATTGATGGTGCATAAAAGTTGTTCCTTACTTTGTTTAAAGATTATTTTGAGGAATAACTTTGAAGAATTTGAATTAAGTAAATCAGTAATTTGGATACAAAATGTATTTTTTTATTTGTTTCTGTACTGACAAAACTAACTCTGAGCTATGTGTGGTATATGTAGCTTGTGTTTGGATTCTAGGGATGGATGATCTTTTGTTTAAGCAGAAAAGAAGAAGGGAAGGGATGATATGACAGTTCAGGAAATGTGCTGAAGTTTTTGTTTGCCCAAAAAAGCAAGCAGATTGTACTCGACAATAGTGCAGCTTATCCAAAGAGGTGTTCCTGGTTTTGATATTTGATCTGTCTGGGTGTGCATCTTCAAATCTGAAGTCTTTTGTGAGACTTCAGTCTAAAATGATCAATCAGGAAGGCTTTCCAGCTGCTTTGAAAGCTTTGCTCTGAGCATGTAGCCCTGCGCTGTGACCCTGTGTAGGTACCTGCTTCACCTCCATTCATTTTTTAGGTGGGTCTGTGCTGCATGGGAGTCTGCTGAGGTATGGCCAGATCTGTGCTTGAAAACAACCTTAGGCAAACTATTGCTGAAATGAAGGAGTGGTAGAAGGATTGGAGAGGGTGAGAACTAGAAAGCTGATTCAGAGTTATTGCAAATAAGGATTGAGTTAAAGTGTTTTAAAGAGGTGTGGGATTTGGCTTCGTTTTAGAGAACTACCTGAAGTTGGGGGATTTGGGAAGAAAAAAAATTTTTTTTTTTTTCTTGTTTAGAAGTTTACTTGGAGGTTGTAAAAATTAAAGTTGGTTTATTTCCTCAAAGGTGATGTGTGCTTCTCCAAAATGAAGATGTGTTTTCACTTGTAAAAGAGACAAGTAGCTGCAAATATGTCTTTCATTAGACTTTTGCTTTCCCCTTTTTCGTTACCTAGTAGCTTTATGTAATAGTGTTTCATTTTGATAGTAGTGTTTCTTTTCAGTCTCTTACCTGTCGTTTTTTGTTTTGGTTTGGTTTTGTTTAGTTTTGTTTTGCTTTTTACTCTTTGATCATCTCATGTGCATTGTGTTACAGGCTTTACCAAATAAATTAAGCAGCAGATAATCTTGGAATTGAAGTTCTGAAACAGATACAATTGTATCTGTTGTTAATTACAATGCTTGTTTGTAGTGTGATTTGATATATAGCTGTCTGGAGTAGAGCCATTGACTTACTGAATTATGTTTTCCAAAAAACTGTTATTTCATCTGTTCTTTAGATCAAGATAGAAGAAAATGAGCGAGGAAAAGAAAAACAAACTATTGGCCTTTTCTGATCTCTACATTTTAAGGCCTAATTAATGTGAATAACTATTTTTTGAACAAACTATATGGCAAAAGGCAGTGAAATTTTAAAAGTATTTTCATGTTTGAAATACATACTACTTCTTCACTTAGTTTTTTTTCTTTGTGAAGTTGCTGGGCAAATTCAGTTCAGGTTCCTGCATATTCATTCTATTACTATATGCATATTCAGAAAGATCAAGGGTTAATAATCAGAAGCCAAGCTAACATTTAATATATGGTCAGCATCTCTTAAGGCTTTTTGTCACTCACACAGAATGAGAACAATGTCTGATGCTCCAGCCCTTTCTCTCTGCTTTTCCTGTTACAGGAGATACCAGCAGTTCCTTGCAACTGTGTGTGAATGTCAAGGGTCTCCCCTTACAGGTTTCACCTTCATGTAATCTTCTCCTGTCTTTAGTAGAATTACTGATTCCTCTCACTGTGTTCATTTCTGTATTATTACTTGGTCAGTAGTAGTTCTGATTCACTGTACTGATACTAGTGTTAGAAGGAGAAGCAAATTTTGTGCCTAAAATAATAAAAGGTAAAAAATTCTGTGAATTTCTGGGCTCCATGTTGAAGGCTTTAAATTTTTCACTAGCCAGTTTTCCTTCACAGTGTTTTTTAGAGGCAGAAAACAATAAATAGACTATTCTGAGCACTTCAAACAGCCGTCTCCTATTTGAAAAGTTGAAATTGTAGTGAACGCTGAGTTGGAATCCTGCTGCCAAATACCTGCTTCTGTTCAGTCAGTGGCACCTCTTGACCCTGCAGTGCTCTTCTTGCATTCCCGTACTACTGCACTTGATAGTCCTTCAGCTCAGAGTTCCGCACCACTCTTCTTCACCTCACAAGGCGAGGACTGGGCCTCCGAGCTGTTGGGTTTCTTCAGTTCTGGAGTTGAGTTCTTAACACTGTGCCTTAGTAGATTCATTGTGAGTGCCACTGGATAAATGTTGCTCGAGTAACCTGAATGGTGATGCTTGTCTGGGGTAGTCTCGAGTGTGTAGACTAGTGCCACCTGGAAAATATTTTGGCATGGAGAAATACGCATTTTATTTTATTGAACTCAGAAACCTGATATTTATAAGGTAATAATAATGATGCCACTAATAATGGAATTTATTAAAAAAACCCCAACATGCAAAGATTGTTTTCCATTAGATCACTGAATTGAATCAGTTTCCTTGCTATTCACAAGGTGATAGGAAAACAAACCTTATACCCCAAGCACTAAAAATGTATTATACTGAAGATAAAAGCATACCTGTAGTTCTTCAGAGGAAGAAAAAGGTGCTCTGCTTTCATGAGATGAAAGAAGGGAGACGCATTTTCATTTAGGAGTGAAATACAGAACAGAAGAATGCTTAACAACATGGCTGCAGTCCTAGAGCAGATACATCCATTTACTGACTTAGGTAAGATACTTCAGTGTGGGTGGTTAGATATTATTTGCAGTGTTTTAAAGCCGTGCAGCTTTAAGACAGAACCTTTGCTTTTCTCATCAGAGCCTTGTGATGCACATGCCGTCTTCAAAACCTGTATTAAGTAATTAGTAATGTTTACCTCAAACTTAATTATGTCCTTGTTATCTGCTTGGCTGGGTATAGGGCTTCACTAGTTTTTAAGCAATTTTTCTTACATTTTATTTCAGCTTGCTCCTCCACTGCAAGAATTCCTTCTGTTTATGATTCCAGGTCTTCCTCTTATTAAATGTTGGATGCTGTTTTATCTTTCCTGCTCAGTGTTTGACCTGACTTTTTAGTGTCATTGGTCTGTAAATTTGCAGAGGTGGTTTGTCATGAATATTCCCTGTTGCTCTGTTTCCTGGTGAGATAAAGTTGTGCAGTGTATTAGTTCCCATTTATAGCTTCAGGACATTCCTTTTGGACAAATTGCTTGGACACGTGAACAGATTGTGTCTGAGACATGAAGCTCAGACAGTTGTACTGTAGGGAGCTTGGGTGAAATCCAGGCCCTCCTTGATGTTAAAGAGCTTCGTCACTGTTTTCCATGAGCAAAGGAATTCAGAGCATGATTTTCTTCACACTTTACTTGCTCCCACAATGCCTTTTCATTTATTCTTGGAGGGGTTATCAGTTCATCATACTCCTACACGTAGAGTGTGTGAGAGAACTGAAGACACTCGCAGATGAAAAATAGTTCTAAGATTTAGAAGGTTTCACAGCAGTTCCGAGAAATGAAAGTTTTAATACTTACAGATTATGGAACATAGTTCTGTAATTTAGACAGACTCTTATTCTATCATTGCTAAACAAATGTTATTTTAAAGTCAAACATATTTTGCCAATATCCATTGCTCTGACCGAATGATGAGGATCTTAGATTTAGAAAGGGCTTTTCATCCCAGTGGGTTCCTGTTGTGTTTGAGATGGATCCCAGAGTGCCTTCACAAAGGTTGCTGAGTACATAACCTTACGTGTGTGCGTCATTTACCGTAGAATTGCAGCCACTGCTGGCCTGAAATGTGGTGATTACTGAGCAGCAGTGCACACAGTGCTGCACAGCAGCTCATGAAAAGGAAGCAAAGAACGTTTTTTGGTTTTCTGTTGAACTGGCTGGTGGATGGGGAATGATGATTAAACAAGGGAATTTAATGTAGTTACAGCGCTAGAATTTGGGCCAAGCAGAAAGTTTAGTGGTGACCGCTGTGCTTTTGGAAAAGGGTTGTGGCGTTTGGAGTGATGACAAGTGGTCAGAACTAGTGTCTTACCTGAAATTAGGCTCACTGTGGCAGGGTGGCTTTTGGTGAAGTTGTTAGGATTTTGAGGCCTCTGGAAGAGTGATGTGAGAGACTTACCTTGGCTGATAGGATATTGAAGAGCCATCACATAGTCATCACTGTCATTTTTAGAGAGGCACATTTTCCTCTAGAAGGCAGCTAAGACTGAGTACACCAAACTCCACTGGAGGCCCGACAACATCATGTTACCAATTTCAGTTTGGGAGGTGCTGAGGTCAACTTTGATAACCTGAATTAACCTCTTGCTAAAATTTTGTTCGGTAAAGCATTGCTCCAGTGGGAAGCCTCGGGCTAGGGAGCTAGAGCAGCACTGGGGTCTTGTGATAAAAAATAGGATCGGGTCTAGGAAATTCTCATTGTTATAAGAGTGATGTGTGTCTAAGCATGGTTACATGTGTGTTCTTGGAGATAATAAAACACAAATGTGTGCTCTGAGAAGAGGGATCATAGGAGGGAACTTGTATTGAGCTGTCATGGCAGGGAGCTGCAAAGACTGTTCATTAAGTGTGTCAGACACTGAGCAATTGTGCAAGGTTGTTGTAAAGCACTTCAGAGATCATATGGATCCATGCATTGTTCAGCAGCTGCAATTGGGTCTTCGATGCAAAGAATTCTTGTCAAATGACACTAAACTTTGACTAGGATCAGTGTTGACAAGACCTAAAAGGCCATTGCTTTTTCCATTTTGATCTTGAATGAGATTATCTTATAACAACATGCTATTATACAAAGATAAGGATGGGCAAATCCTCCAGCAACAGGAACATGAGAAGGAGAATTTAGGTATGTGAAACAATGTTGTAGGTTGTGTTTGCATACACGTTACTTACCCTGCAGTAAGGTCTGAAGACTTGTGCACAGCCAGCTCTTTCTGTACCTAACATAATTGAAAATTGCCCTTAGAATAGTCTGCTTCTTTTTTCTTTGAGCTGGAATTTGGGTCTGGACCATGGAGTTATGTCTAAGTGACATGAAGCAGTACCGTAAGGGGTTGTGGGTCAGGCACTAAATGAGAGACTGAGCATCTATGTTTTGTCTTCAGGCTGCAGATCTTTCTGACAGAGTGTTGGCAGCAGCACCTAGTTGGTCTCAGAGTGAGCTTAGGAATAGTATAGGTATCTGGAAATGCCAGTTAAGCAGAAGTGGCAGCCAGACATACATCCATGTCGGGGATGGTTTGCTCTGTTGTGCTGCCTGGTGTAATGGTGTAGCAGGAGTGTATTTATGGTGAGAGAAGTGCTTTCAGGCGCCCAGTGATCTGAAGCTTTGAAGTGTTCAGAGGCTGTAGCAGCAGGTCATTCTCCAGGGACACAGCTGGGTGCTCTGCAGGTGGCTTTACAACAGCCTTGTGCACGATGCATAATAGCTGAGCCCTTTCTGCTCGTGCTGAGTAGTGTATTAGTTGTTGGGTAGATTTCCCCGAGGGCTTGAATTGCTATAATGGTCCTGAGGAATTTTGTGTTTTGACAGGCTTTTTTTTTGACTCAAAACATATTATTGACAAATCATTTAATAAATTGATACAGTTAAAATCGATGACTTTTTTTTTCTTTTGGGACGTTTGTGTGTGTTCACAAATACGGAGAAAGAATTCACATTTCTTGATTGCTTTCTTTTAGTATCAGGAGGTATATGTGTTACATACACCTTGTAGGGGTATTTACAGTGCAAGGTGTATATAATAGCCCAGTGGAACAGAAATTTTTCCTTCTCAAGTCTTAGAAGTTGCCTTTCCAACACCAGTATTGTGTTAGAGCTTTGCATCTGTTGCTGTGAATGACACCTCATTGGTGCTTTGGGATTATTACTTCCTGGTTTTTGTCTGCAAGTTGATAAATGCAAAGAGAAAAATGAGATGTGTAGTAAGAGGATGATCTTCCTCCCATGGTTCTCAGTGATGAAAACCTTTCTGAAACATACAAACACCTAGGCCATCTGAAAAGATCCTAACAGTAAAAGAATTGGAGTGGTATTGGTACATCTCCTGGAGCGATGATGCCAGCCAGGCTACTGTGTTCATCCTTAGTAGTACGGTCATGTAGCAGGAGAGGCACTTGATAAGACACCTTTCATCTCTGATGTCTAATGATGATAGTGCTACATCTTTTGAATGTGTTTATTTGGTTTCATGCTTTGGAGTTGTGTATATTTCTTAATCACTATTACTCATGGGGCTTTTGGTAGCATGGGCTCTCTTAACATCTCCTTAATTTTCTGTCTGCTGTAGAACTCACTTCTCCCACAAGGCATACAATGTTATCTTACAAAAGTTTTACATCTTCTAGATCCCAGTGATTCAGGCTTCCCTTACACTTTTTTTGCTGTTTTTCCCAAACTGGATTTAACACTGCCCTGGTCTTTAGTTGTTTTGCTAGTCTTGGTGATCCTAATTCAGCTGGGGACTAAGGCTAGTATTCAGAAAACTATTCATGTATTCAGAAAACTATTCATTTAATAGAGTCATTTCGGATACTTAATGGAAGAGAATAATTTTCATTAAAAGTGTCTGGAATCTCTCTAGAAAACTCAGTCATGTGCTTTTATAATATAAAAAAGCTGTTCTGAGTCCTGTGCTTGTTTTGACCACTGTAGATTGTTTCTTCTGTATAATCCAGGAATGGTTCTTACTTAATGTATTTAGATGTAAAAATCAGGTCATTAATCACCAAATGGATGAGGGAAGTGGATGAGTCCCTGGTGACATGTGACAGGACCAGAGAGAATGGCTGCAGGCTGCACCAGGGGAGCTTTAGGCTGGATGCTAGGAAACCTTTCTTCACCAAAAGGGTTATCAAACAGTGGAACGGTCTGCCCAGGGCAGTGGTGGACTTGCCATCCCTGGAGGCATTTAAATGGTGTCTGGACCTGGTGCTCAGGGACATGGTTTAGTGGTGAGCTTGCAGTGTTGGGTTGAAGGTTGGACTGGATGATCTCGAAGGTCTCTTCCAACCAAAGACATTCGTGTTTCTGTGAAGTAGCTGTAATTGCCTGTGAACTTTTTGTTTCAGTGAGGTCTCTCTTCGGGATTGGGTATGAAAATATGGAAAGGATGCCTAAAAGTCAAATAACATCATCCATTTTCCTCTTGCACTTTTACTGATACACTCAGGGTGCGTATATTACTTATCAATGAAAGCAGCTTTGAAACTGATGTTTGGGATTTCAAAAGTAGTTAAATTTAATTCTGTTACGGGCTGGGTATTTTACTGTCATTTCACTGGCTCCTTCAATTTCCTGCCTCTTGTATCTAAGTGGTGGTGGTTTCAATCTGTGAATTCAGGCCTTAGTGTTGGGTTTTTTTATTCAGTGTGTAAATGTTTTCCCTATTTCAGTAGGGAAAAAGTGAAGCCCTTGCCAAAGGTCACCTGTTAGCTACAGTTACAGATCTTGGCGAGTAGTAAAATCTCAGTCTCTTGAGAAATTTTTCCACCTTTTTCTCATAGTATTATGTGCATCCAGTTTGCAATTCTCAGAAAAATACAACAGTCCCTTCAGTAAAAGTAGTATGTGTTTTCACTATACATTCACCAATTTTAGGTGCAAGGAAACAGTTATTACAGAACAATGTAAGAAACTATTCCTTCCCTTATTCATTGTAGGATGTTAGTTAGGATGGAAAAAGTATTGATTATAGTATATCCTGAGGATGGCTGGTTCTGTTTGTCTCATGCATGGAAATTTTACATAGTGTGCTTTCACATATCACTTAAAAAAGTAGTTTAAAATGAAGATTTTGTAGTTTTGGTGCTGAAAGTTGACCTTTCATGTTGCATGGAATAGTTAATTAAGTGGTCTTATGTACATGGACTGTGTCTAAAATCAAAGTACACATTTAAGACGCTGTTTTCATGTGTAAGATCTGCAGATGACACAGTAAAGAAATGGAGATGAAAGATATGGTTTAAGGGATTCTTACTCCTAACCTTTGTAGCTTCTCTGTGGCATGAGAGAGACCTGGAAACCATAATACCCAAGTTAAAAAAAAAGAAACGCATAAGCTTGCTTACTTGTCTTTAATTTATGGTAAATTGTCATCAGAGCTGAATTAAAGCACATGGGTAAAGATCCCGAAATACCTTGTACTGCTCTGCTCTAATTTTGCCAGATGCATGCATTACTTGGGAAAAACTGCATTAAAGCCTCCAGACTCAGCAGCCCTTCTCCCACAGACCCTTCAGAAGCAAACACCGCTTTGCCCATACAGCTTGTTCTTCTTAATTTCTTATCTTGTGTGCAGCCTCCCTCCCCCAAGTCTGGCTGTGTACAGAGCACTCAGGTCCACAAACGAATTAGAAATTTCAAAGGGCCTGTCTTGCTGGAGCAGTGGTCTAAGTAGCTGACTACCTCAGCTGCAGGTGGTTGGTCAGTCTCTTGCTGATGGAAAATATCAGAACTGTCTAGTTATCTGTGTGGATATGTCTGTGGTCTTTGTCTTCCAGTGAGTCTGTTGATTAAAGAAATTCCCTCTAAATGAATGCTAAAATGTTAACAATTACATTGTTCTAGTGTAGGAAAATCTGGTTTTCTGTTGTGAATTTTAGCTGTGTATCTGATACTTTTTGAGCGATTTCACTTATTCCCCTCTGCTTTAATTTTGACCATGAAGCTTGCATAACTTTGGTTGCTCATTGCTGTGTTAGAGAGTGGTTTTTATTGGGGCAGACTCCTTAACGTATTGCTAAGTGAGAAGACAAAAGCATAACTACAGCATAATTAATTCTTCTCATGACTTGTTGCACAGTTGTATCTTTATAAGGAAAGTTTGGGAAAGTCACTTCTCTTTGAAAATGATTTTTGGTTTTAATAGAGAACTTAGCCCATCCTATGCAATCTGGTTTTGAACAGTACTTCCTGATCCCCAGGAGTCTGCTGGATGATAGGAGATGATGTTGCTCTTATGGACTGTATGTAGCCTCACTGTTCTTAGTCCTGGCATCTATGCGCACAGGCAGTGAAGAAATGAGCAGTGTGAGAAAGCCTTTACATTGGTTTTATTTTATCTGTCTACAATTGATGCTCAGAGTTCAAAAAATCCGTGTTCAGTTCTTCAGGCTTCATTATGTAAGTCTTAGCTTCCCTATCCCATAGTCCTTGTTAGAAGTCCTTCATCTCTCCAACGTGCAACAGTTTATTGTCATCTTTTTTTCATTGTTGCTGTGTGGCTGGCAGTGGAAAGTACCTGCCATACCTGTAAGTTTGACTGAATTAAAATCCGTTGATTTGCACAGGTATAATATACTCTGGTGTCAAAGCACTGCTTTGCAATGGTGTGTAGCTTCTTTCTCTTTTTCCTTTTCTGCTGTTAAAATATTCTGAAAGCTGACAGAGACTCTGTCAAAAGGTTTCAAGGCAAAAAGGTATAATTTGTTTGGAAAGTAATGAATAATTATGCAGACAAAAACTGTACCACCACACGGAGAGATTTGTTCGGGAGACGAGACAACAGCTTATTTTGAGGGCTCTACTGTGTGTGCATGGCAGTGTGCTTAATTTGGAAAAGGCTTGCTCTGGTATAAATTGGGTAAATGATGCAAGTATTTCGGACATAATACATTAGCTTCAAAGAGGACATCTCAGGCTCTCAGCAGGTGGTCTGGTCAGTTACTGATCTGCAGAAAGTAGCTTATTGATGCTTAGGGGAAGCATGTTACGAGGTAGCTTTCCTCAAATGCTGAGTGGAAGGCTGATAAACACAGTGCAACTAAGAAAATATAAACAAAACAAACCTAGAAGAGTGGTCACAGAAGTTTACGACTGAGTAAATTCTTGTTTTTTGGTACAATTTGAGAAGAGGTTTCTCACAGAAGTCTAACTGACCCACTGAAGTCAATTGGCCTTTGCGGGTGTATGGGTGTATGCAAAGGCTTTTAGTGATGGCAGCAATGTCTGCAAATGATCATTTCTGTGTCCTAGGTCTGTCCACCTGGTCCCAGCATTCCAGATCTCGACGTCGGAGGACTTCATGTTCTAGACATGAAGATCGCAAACCTTCTGAGGTATGTTTGGAATTTGATTTGCATTTTGTTACATGTATCAAACAGAAAGCCGTATAGATGTTCTGGTAATGGATCCATTTCTTCCCATTTGCATTTTCTTTTCTTTTTGCTACATTTTAGCTGGCACCTGGCCCCATCTCCACCACCCTTATTTTTTTTTTCATTTGGCCAGGAGATTAGGGAGTTCAGCTGTTGGCACCGCCGCTGCCAGCACCAGTTTCTATCTGTGAATTTTGTTACAGTCTGACACCCATTCAACATAGCTGTAGAGTCTTTCTTGTTGTATTTTAGGCATCGGGGTTTATTTGATTTGTGAACAGTGAAAATTTACATTAGGTGCATTTATTTCCTAGCTGGTATTGTGTTATGGTATGTGATCTTTGTTAAAGTGCTTGTCAAACTAGAAATCTGCTTCCTGACAGCTCTGTCCTGCATAGTGCTTTGAGGAAATTCTATCAAGGGAGATAGAAATCTTTGAACTTCCAGGATGGATCAACTGTTAGTAACACATAAATGCGATCCAGTTCTTTGGAAATATTCTTGCCAAATTTCCCTAGCTATAGGCAAATACTACACTGCCAATTTTGTAGAGGCTGCAAAGAAAGGATCAGCTTTGGGAGACTGAACATACTTGCCCAGTACATGTATTTCTGATGCATTACTGTGTGATTGAGGTTGAGAAGAAAACATGCTTTATTCACCTCCTCAGTGACAGTACACATAAGTCCCAGAGAAGAGTTTTCACAAAAAGAATCCCACTCATTGTTACTATGAACTACACCTCGTAGTGGTGGTTTCCAATCTTTTTTTTGATTGTTGGCTGTTAAAGACTTTTTTTTTTTGTGATTGTGGAGACCCCATGTGAATTTATTCTTGCTGGTAATAGGCTTGCTTTCCTTAGTCATGTTTTGTACATCCCTTAGAAACAGCTGCTTAGATCCAGTTTTGAGAACTGCCTCATGAAAGGCTGTTAAGAAATACTGGGAGATAATTACCAGTCTTGCTCTTGTTTTCTATGCGCTTCTGTTTTCTCCTCTCCCTTTCCTTGCATTTGTTGACAGAGTCATGCCAGTTTTCTGCGGTTCTCTCATGTTTTCTCAGCCAGGATAGACTTCTCATATACTTCCCTTTCCCTCCCTCCCTCCCTCCCTCCCTCCCTC
>JANHFX010001935.1:25753-51080 GCA_027560015.1 Chloroceryle amazona
GGAAGTGATCCTTCCCCTGTACTCTGCATTGGTGAGGCCACACCTTGAGTACTGTGTTCAGCTCTGGGCCCCTCCTATGTGCTGTTTGGACAAAGAACAAGAAAATGATCTTCCTCTTGCCCTATAAAATTCCAATTATTTTATAATATAAGAAGAATTTAATCTCTTCCTCTCTCCTTTTTTGCTATGTAACGTTCCTATTTTGACAACTTCTGTATCTGTATTATTGAACCAGTTTTAATAAAGTACAAAAATGACATGAAGGAAAATGGAAACCTCTCTGAAGCTGAAAGGAGCTTACCTGACAGGCAGAAAATGGGCAGAGACAACTGAATCATGCGCTTATTAAAGTCATCACCAGCAGTCAAATACTGGATTGTCCAATAAAAAAGGTCTGTAAAGATATTACTTACATCTGGGACTGGAATATCTCCTTGGTGCAGTTGACTGGAAAATTACTGTACCAGATGGAATGCCTGGGCCTAAGGATCCACTGAACTCTTTAAGACTATGAAATTCCCTACTTGCTCAGATCTGCAAGATACAAAACATTAGCAGCTAACAAACACATTTGTCTTTCCTGATTGATTCCAACTTACCTACCTACTTCTTACAAGTGAGTTATTTCACCAGTCTGAGAGAAATACTCTAATTCAGAGTTTTTTTATAGACAAAAACATTTTAATGTCAAACCTTCAGGACAGAGTTCCAACTCTGAGACAATTTAGGAACGCTAAAGCAACACTTGCACCTCACTAAGAGCAAGAGGGTATCATCAAAAGAAAGAAGGCACTGCCCCTAACTACCTGGTGGAATAGCTGGTGTTAATCAAATCTCCCTAAGTACCTAGTGAAACTGGGGGGGGAATGAATAAAAATCAGTACTTAATGTTGAAAGGTTCGACAGAAAAATCTTGTTACTTATTTAAATATAATTCAAAATTTGGTCTTTGAGCTTTGGGTTCACTAAAATATTGAGACCTCATCTTATAAATTCAGATTTCCGTGTAATCATTGGAAATAGACAAACTGGCCAATTCATCCTGTTCTCAGTATCACCAAGATGGCAATCCCTGAGAATAATATTAGGGTTCATTAATATAGAAGCTACCTATGCAGAGTAGGCTTAAGAGTTTAGGAGGTCAGGAAAAAAAAAAATCTGTACCAGACATTTTAAAATCTTCTACCCAACAGGGAATGGCAGTGCTTTTTTAACACGTGGTTATCTTCTGGGCAATGAATACTAATGGCTATGAATATTAATAGTCTTCACATGCTTTCTCTACTCTAAAATGATTGAAGTTTAGCTAGAACTAATATTATCCCATTCCACATTTCATCAGGCAGCTTATACATAGTATCTAGGCTGTGATCAGCCTTTGCTGATTATTGATGGTTGTCAACTGTACACATTGAAACTACTCTGAATTCTTAGGCACTGGTAGAATAAAGCTGCCAGCTTCCCTGGAAACACTTCTGACACGGGAATCTCAGGGAACAATCTGATGCTGCAGAAGAGCAAACAGGATCACACACACGCACAGAGTGACAGATACTCTGCTTCCTACTGCCCATGGCCTTCCCCAAACGTTGGCATGTTTAGACTGCCATGGCCACGTGTCTGTCAGAATGTATTCTGGATCACTACACCGTACCAGATTCTGAAGATAAGCATCTTGGTAAATAGCAGAGATCATACCCAACCCTCCTGGCATCTTCTGTACTCTTCTAATTATAACAAGATTTATGGGGGTAATCAGGCAGCTCAATGTAAACAGTACTAAGAGGCAAACCCCAATACTGATACTGCTTTATTACATCATAATAATATAACTCTAATAATAACAACTTCTCAAAGACATCTAATTTAATGCTTCCCAGATGGCATTTTCATAGCATTCTCAGTTACCAAATAACCCACAGCTACCATTTGTGCAGTGGCAGCCGTCTGCTGGATACAGGGACGGTGCATGGCCAGAGACAAGAGCTCCTGCTCAGAAAACCAGCCTGAGTATGTCTCAGTCACACGCAGTTTCCCTATTTCCTAGTCCATGGTTTTGATGCGTTGCCATGCTTGTGGCCATGACAGACCAGACGCCTGTGCTCACGTCGGGTCAGGCTGCCTGATGCAGTCTTTCATGCTGGCTGAAGGGTCATTTTTCCTTGACCCTTATCAAATTTCTTTTTGGGGGCAGTTTATTAACCCTTTCAATTTCATTTAAGCATCTACCTCGTTACTCCTTTTAACAAGCCACATTTAACTAAGCACAATTAAAAATAGCTAGGAAAGCACTGTCAGTTAAATTGCTAAAACTCCAGGCAACACTCCCAGTCAAGTCCCCAGGACTTGGGCCATCCTGTGACCATTACAATACCATTCTCATTAGCACCCTGCACTGCAGCACCAGGTGCTATGCAAAGACTAAAACTCCAATCTTATCCCTAGAAATGATATAAGGTATGAGGTGACAGACAGAAACAGACCAAAGGAGAAGTACAATGTAAAACTGTACTGATGTTCAGCATTGCAGATAACACCCCCCAGAGCTTCAGCAACCTCATCATGGTCAAGTTGTTTTATGGCCATCGTCAAGGACAGAAGCATAAAGAGAGCAAGGAGTGGCAGGGCAGAAGAGACAAAGGTATGTCTTCAAAACAGAATGTGTAGGTGGGGGTTGGCAAAAAAATGTTTATCCCCTTTAGGAATCATCATTTTGAATCTAAGAGAATGGTATCATTTTAATGAGGAAAAAAAAATACAATTTATACCGACACAATAAAACCACAGAAAACAAAACCAGAAAAACCAGAAGAGGTTTGACCTAAGCACTGAGATAGAACAAATGAGCTCAGCAGCAGCACCCTCCATGGGTACTAGAGAGACAAACCAACTCGGTTAAAAACTTACAGAGAGTCTAATATATTATTTCCCTTAGAGTAACAGGAATTCAGCTGTGAAAGCCCCGTGTCTCTATACACTGCACAGCTTGCCTTCCTACGTGCCGAGACTGTGCTTTGGTTCAAGAACATAAAAAGAAAGGCATAAACAGATGACACCTTTGTTTCCTTCCCATGAGGAAATCATAAACTCACAGGTTCATTATGTCTCAGCTACAGCCGCCTTCTTCACTCTTCCTTTCAAGGAGAAATCAAACCATACAAGAACCACCCATTCACCCCAAAGCACAAAAAGGTCCTTGCCTGGTTTAAATGCCAGGGGAAGAAGTCAGGCTGGCACCATTACTATGCACAACAAAAAAGAAAGCTTCATACTGAGAAACAAAAATTAATACATTTTCTCTCTAAAGGCCTTTAGCAGCTTTAACAGGCAGTACAAACACATTTTCCTTAGGTCTGCTGTGACTGGCTTGAACCTTTCTTTCCATTAAGTAAGAAAGCAGCAGAATGCGAGAGACACTGACATCCTCGCTGCGATGGAAACCTGCATCTCCCCACCGTGGGGATTTCAGAACAAGAGTGCATGTTATCAGGGATACTCTAGGGGAGCAGATGAAGCTTTGCTTGTGCAAATCAAATTTAATCTATCTTCAGAGCCCTCTAATTGTAATTCCTAAAACTCTGGTTTCTTTTGGCAGTAACAGGCACGGCTGCCCCAGGCTGCCACTCCCTTAAGGCCCCTGCTTCCTAGCAGCTTGCAGCGCTCACCTGAGGTAGCCCAAGGAGACAAGGGACTCATCTAGAGAACCCAAAGCAGAATCGTTGCAGCTTTTGTTCATTCCTCAAGATGAACACATTCTTTGCAACTGCTCCAGGCAGAGAGATGTGACACATTGCTCCTACTGATCATTTCAAACAACAAAAGTGAAAGTTTGGAGACATTTTCCATTCATCCAGTCACTCCTGCACTACTTCTACCTTCTTCCCACTTCTGACACTTCTCTACATTCCCCGCACAGCGCTGACTCAGAACTAACACTGAACCAGGTGTGCAAGTTTCCTACTATCCCCTTTTTCCCTCTGCCTGGCTTTGTGGGCATGCTGCCTTGAACAGGTTCAGGAATCACCCAAAAGTCCAGTTTTCCCTACTGTGTCTCAAACCACCTCTCAGCTACAGAAAATAAAACTCTTGCTAAGGCTTAAGGGTCAGCTTGGTAATTTTCCATCCGGAATATACTCCATCTTTGACCACATTTGCTACCTCCTTCTATGCCACTTCTAGTTTCAGTACATCCTTCTGATGTAGTTTCACCACAACTGTGCACGTCAGTCAATGTCTGTGTATCATGGGTAAATGTAGCAACACAATGACATTTGGGGTTTTCTATGGTGACCAAAATAATCTTTAATATTCCTATTTATTGTGATCATTACTGAGCACAGCTCTGCCCTTTGCTCTGAACTGTCAATTATACTTGACAGTGGTTATGTACAAACCAGAAGCGAGCACTTCCAAGGTGTTATTCTTTCTTATATGCGTTATTTGGCATTTTATTTACATTCAATTTCATTTGACATTTTATCACCCAGTTACTCAATATCATGAGATCATAGCATCGTAGGATACCAGGTTGGAAGGAATGTCAAGGATCATCTAGTTCAACCTTTCAAGGTTGAATAAAAAATAAGATGTTTACATGAGGTGGCCCAGCACCCTGTCAAGCTGAGTCTTAAAACTGGCCAATGTGGGAGAATCCACCTCTTCCCTTGGAGATTATTCCAATGTCTAATTGTTCTCATGGTGAAAACATTTCTTCTGGAGTCCAATTGGAATCACCCCAGGAGTAACTTGTACCCCTTACTCTTTGCCTTTCCCTTGTGACTACTTGTATATTCCTGGTAGCCACCTTTTATGTCCTGGTATGTGGGAATAAGGTCTCCCCCTAAGCTTTCTCTTCTCAAGGTTGAACAAACCCAGTTTTCTCAGCATTCCTTCATAGGGCAGGTCTTCTAGTCCTCTGACCATCTTCACAGCTCTTCTCTGGACTCTCTCCAGCCTGTCTGCATCTTATTTGTATAGCAGGGACCAAAACTGAACACAGTACTCAAGGTTTGGTCTGGTCTGGCCAGCACTGAGTGGGATAATGACTACTTTATCTCTGCAGGTGATGTCCTTGGTAATGCAACCCAGTATCCAGTTGTCTGTCTTTGCTGCTGCAGCACACTGTTCACTCGTGTTGAGCTTCCACCAAGACCCCCAGGTCCCTTTCCACAGGCCTGCTCTCCAGCCAGGTGGATCCCAGTCTGAGCTGCATTCCTGGGTTATGTATTCCCAGGTGCAAGACCCTACACTTGTCTCCCACTACCCTTGGTTCCAGCAACATCTTGCAGGACCGGGCCAGATCTTGAATTCTGGGGTGGTGGGTGCCAATCCAGGGTCATCTTGCAGAACTGGTCCAGACCTTGGGTTCTTTCATGGTGGATGAAAACCGTTCAATCTACCCCTCTCCTTTTTATACACCAGGCACATGGGTGGAGTGGCCACAGCTGTGTAAGGAAGAAAATAACTCCTGAAAAGACACTGCCCCATCTTTGCAGAACTTCTCTCTCCCTGTAGTAAGAAAGCAGGTCTTGCCTCAGGCCAGGGGGGAGCCGGGTCTTTGCTGCTTTTCACGCCTTCCTCCTCCAGGCAGGACCTTCTCCTTGCCCACACAGGTCACAATGTTAACTCATCATCACTCAAGGTTTGAGTCCTTTAGGGAGCAGCCAGGCTCGTACAGTCTATTATTCCTTCAGGGCGTACACAGTGGCTAAGTTTCCTTACAACATACCGGAGAGGGACCTTGTCAAATGGCTTTTTAAGAGTACACATTGATTCTATAGCAGCAGGCTTTGCCTTATCCCCCTGCTTAGTTACTCCTGCAGAGAACTGCAATGGATGTGTGAGGCTTGACTTCCATCTAGAACTGTGCTGAATTCTTCCAAAAATATCATATTCATCGTCGTGTCTGTTCCTTCTATTTCTTATTATGGTTTATGTATTTTATGCCCCCACAACAGACATGAGGCTTCATGCAATTAGTGCTCTGGTTTTCCTCTGGAACCATTTCAAAAATGTGATTGAACAGAAAACTCTTCTCATTGTCAGGTACACAAGCAGCAATTTCACCGGATAAATCCTTCAGAAACTTTGGGAGATATATTTGTTCCTGGTAATTTCTTACCACATACTTCAGCATTTGTTTGGCAAGCTCACGGACTAGAATTTCTCTCTGAGGTTTAGCAACTCACATGATCCCTCCCTTTAAATACACTTCCAGCACTGGTATCTCCCCAGTCTTATCTGCAGAGATGATGTATAAAAGAAGGTTTTTCTCCCATGCCTTTACCTTAGGCTTCATAGTCTTGTGTTTTAAAAACCAGGGGGTTTTGGCCCACCACATTGTACTTCCATTTCACAGAAGTGAAGAAAACTCTGGGGAGGAAGGAAATACTGCAGATCATCTAGTTCAACTTCTCAGAGCACAACCTAAGGTTAGTTTATCATCCTTTCTGTCTTCTGGTACTTGAATTTCTTGAAGGCTGTTGCCTTATTTCCAACATCCTCACTTATCCAGACTTTCCCGGGATTTTCCTAAGCCTCTTTTGATCAGTGATAGATGTTTATTCTGAGCCACCCGTGTGATGAATACAGGTGATGACACACACAACACATCAGCTCATTCTGATAACATCATGTCTGTCTCAACTGACTGCATTCATTCCTGGGATTTTTGGTGGAACCCCACATCACCACATCTCTGGTCTCTCCTTTTTGGACAATGCCAGTATCATTCTTCATCACTGCAGGAGCATCTGCTACGACAACCCTGTAAACCTGCAGGGCCATCTATGGGGACTTGATTATCGAGTTTTGCAGCGACAGACCCTTACTATACAGGTGGACAACACAATTCCTGTGACCTCGAGTCTCCTATGTAACGTTTGGGTTTGTACAGCCCTTTTACTTCTGCGTGACTCTGGCGTAACCATAGCTTGCTATGGGTGTTCCAGTTCTCAGGTTTCTGCTAAATGAAATATTACCTGCCAGCCTGCGTTTCACTGCTGCTATCCTGTAATTAAGAAGGCTAAACATAGATCAGATACTGTTTCTCAAGGTGTTTTATTCATTAGGTGCTTTATTATTCTGACCTCATATTCCATTAGCATATTGAACAGAGTAATGGATATGTATTGCCACCTATTTAAAGCCAAACTACATTGCAATCTGCTTTAACACAAGTTTGTAACTCAGTAATTTCTTTTGGATTTATAATCAATTTTCAAGTCAATTCATTATTGAAAAAAGTAACTTTTCATGGAGGATGGCTGTATTTTCTGGTCACCTTAGCATCTGTCCTGCGTTTCAAGCAATAGTGTCCTCAACAGGCAGAGAAATTGAACAAATCCTTGACAGTAGGACAAGAAAAAACTTTTGAGTAGTTCAGGACATTGTTGATGTTTATTTTTTATTAGAAGCTGTAACCTTTTAAATCAGACTATGCCACACCTCTGTGGGGGCTGTGGCAGTGCCCCTATGACTCTTCTTGAGTCAATATGTCAGGGAAGACAAAAGTCACTCCTTGGCTCGGTCTCCAGCACACAGCACCAGTCTGCCTCCTGGGATGATTTTGGTTTGGTTTTGTTTTTTTTTTTCTTTTCAAGTGCTTGCAAAACTACATGGTAAAGACACTCTCCTCCCTGCAAAGCAAAGACAAGAGCCTTCTCCCACCCATCATCATCACAGGGGTCCTGTACCAGAAAGCACAGTATGACAGCCCCAAGTGGTGAGCGGGCAGGGCTGGGGTGAGCCCAGGGCTCCCAGCCTTGCTCAGCCAGGCAATCCACACTCCCTTGCAGGTTTGTCTTGCAAAACAAATGTTTTCTTGAAGGCAGCTTGTGAGAAGCATTCTACCTTTGTGGGGCTGTGTGAATGATTAGTTTTCCCAACTAAATTGTTCAACTGCTCCACAAGCCAAACAGTATTTAATCTTGACTGGAAAAATATTTCTTTTCATTTGCAAACCATAAGGACTGAGAATATATTTCCATATAAAATACCTCATTTGACCTGGAACAAGTTGTTTCACTTCATTTGAAAATTATTAAGCCTTTTAAACAGCTTTGGATAGATTCTCATAATATTACAAGTGAACACTTTAAATCTGGAAAACCTTTATTTTAGGAAGCTCTCCCACAAAATAAACAGCAAATATCTATTTTGAAATGACAATTCTACATTTTATTCTCATAATTCAATGGGGAAAAGTCTCCTGCACATCCAATAAGACACCACTCTCAAACATTTCCTAGTATACGTCCTTCCTTTGTTACCAAACAAACATGAAAGACATGGGGTTTATTCAGAAGTTAGGAACGTGTGGGAGCTTTTGAGGACACGGTGGGAAGACGAGGGGAGCTGGGAACACGGTTTCCTCTACAGTGTCTAAACCAAAGGTCTCCAAAGTGGGGTGTGCACACCGTAAAGGATGGGCAAGGGGACCACTCGCCTGCTAGCACTAGAGCTTGGAGAAAACACCCTTTACAAAATGCAGGAAATCCCATTCTTTTTGCACTTACAGGTGTACTTTGCTGAGCAAAAACTCGATATGCTGCGGTGTGACTTCCCTAAACATTAAGAATGGCAAGTCCTTTTTTCCCCCCCACCAGCTACCTTAATAAATTGCTCCCAGATTTACTGAAGCGAATGAGCACAGCTAAAGAATAGCAGGGCATCTGTACCTCAGAATATAAATGTAAATCCACCGATGACTGCCTTGCTCTATAACTTCTGTAATCGATCTAGATTCCATTTTTACTCAGCATTTTATGAAGACAATAGAAATTCCATGCTTTAAAGTAAATTTGCTTGAGTAAGATCTATGATTCTGACTTTCTATTAATACAATAAACTTCAATATTTATTGGCTCTGTAATCATTCTTTCAGTAAGCTTGGAAGGTCAGCAGGGAAAAAACAGGCTTTTCTTCCTAGGAACAATAGTATGGCCAGCAAGGAACAAAGGTAAGACAGAATTTTAACACTTCTAATGAGGGTAATACAAATACAGCAGTCACAGACAGTTTTAGTTACACTTCTGAGGGCAGCAGCTTTGCTCTTTGCCATAGCACCTCAATGTCATCTTTTAACATTTAAACATTTAACTGCTATCCTTCAAAGCACCCATAAGGGAATTTGGGGTGGATTACCATCCTGTAAACTAGAGACCATCTTGTGGAATCATTTTTAACTTCCCAATGCTGTGGAGAATAAGGAGATGATCAAAACAGATAATAAACCAGAGCCCTTCTCCTATTGCCTTCTGTTTGTTTTAAACAGACATATTTTACATCCACTGTCATTTCACTCATTTTCTAAAGGGCAATTACAAAAATCCTTTTAAAGAAAATCAATTTCTTGGGCTCCTGTATGACTGTTGCTGACATCTGATTTGACTTTGTGTGTCATAGGGTATAATTTCTTCCACTCGGCCCTTCAATAAATTTCTTAGGGATGCCTCTGAGGTCTAATTCCTACATTTATACCTTGATCATTAGCTTTGTTTCTGTGAAAAAAGCCTAGGAGGAAGCATTATGAAATGTATTGTAATCATTCAGTGCCTCATGCAGAAATTCAGTTGACTAATCGGAAGAGATCACTTGAGTGCATACCTCTGATTTATGCTTTCATTATATAGAAATCTGCTTTTAAATTAATAAAAAAGCTTCCCTCCACACATCTCAAATCTGCTAAAGTCTGTATAAACCTACTGGATGGCTTTTTTTTTTTTTTTGAAATCACATGAGGTACAGATTGACTTGCTGGGACATTCTAGACTAATGGGTTATTATATTAATCAATCCCTTCAGCAATTACTGAGCTGCTTTATCCAATCTATACATAGGAGGAATATAAACCCAGAGAACTAAGAAATACGGCTCTGTCAAATAATCCTTAAATACTGAAGCCTACCTCTATCTTTTGCACAGAAATGGTAAGAACCACTTTTAATATGACTCGCCTGGTTGCCCATATACTGGTGCCAAATTAAGTGTTCACCTCTGCAGAGCAACCAGTATCTCAGTTAGGTCCATTTCTGGGTAGCTTGGTCACTGGCTGGGGCACTGCAGAGCCCAAGGGTGACAGCAGAGCACAGTAACTTCAGACGTCCTCAGCTGACACTCACAGACAAGGCCACTACACTCGGGGAAATGTGAGTCCAGCAGCTGTTGCCAGATGCTTCCCAAGAAAGAGAAGGTGGCAAAACGATCCTTCCACCATGTAAAGGCCGGCCAATAAGAATGAAGTTCTCTGTTATTTTTCATCCAGCAAGCTGAGTGCTAGAGCAGAAACTGCCTTAGAATAAGTGCCTGGGGAGTGCACAGCAACATAAGCATTTACAGGTAATTTCCATTCAGGAATTCTAGTTTCTGGATCATTTTCAATTTGAACATCGTATTCTCTGGCAGAGATGCACCTTTTTATCAGCACTACTGACTAACAAGGTCATCAAACAGAAAGAGAAGAATTACACAGTGTGTGCATGCAGCCCAGAAGGCCAATCCCATCCTGGGCTGCATCAAAAGAAGTGTGGCCAGCAGCTGGAGAGAGGGGATTCTGCCGCTCTGCTCTGCTCTGGTCAGACCTCCCCTGGAATCCTGCGTCCAGCTCTGGAGCCCTCAGCACAGGGAGGACAGGGACCTGATGGAGCGGGGCCAGAGGAGGCCACAAGGATGTTCAGGGGGCTGAAGCACCTCTCCTGTGAGGACAGGCTGAGGGAGCTGGGGCTGTTCAGCCTGGAGAAGAGAAGGCTCCAGGGACACCTAAGAGTCACCTTCCAGTACCTGAAGGGAGCTACAAACAGACTGGGGAGGGGCTGGTTACAAAGGCCTGGAGTGAAAGGACAAGGGGCAATGGGTTTAAATTAGAAAGGAGTGGATTTGGATTAGAAACAAGGAGGAAGTTCTTCACCCCAAGAGTGGTGGAGCACTGGAGCAGGTTGCCCAGGGAGGTGGTTGAGGCCCCATCCTTGGAGACATTCAAGATGAGGGCTGATGAGGCTCCTCCTCTAGTTGAGGATGTCCCTGCTCTCAGCAGGGGGGTTGGACGAGATCACCTCTGGAGGTCCCTTCCAACCCAGACATTTCTATGATTCTATTGCCTCATGTCACATTTAGGTGGCAGTTACATGCCTAAGTATGACCTAAAGAACGGTGATCCTGGAAAACTGATTGCTCAAGATCCCCTGGTAGGGGGTAGAAGGAATATTGCAGCATTTCTGACAGTCCAGGTTCAAGTAAAACTGCTTGCTCCTTGGAGATGCCATGTTTTTGTGTTAGCTCTTGATCACAAAAAGTTGGTTTCTTTCCCTCCTCTCTGGCGGTGTGTAAATTGCACGCAAGCAAAACATTTGGCATTAAGCTCCCCTGACCAACCCTTACAAGGCTATTTTATTTATTAAAAAGGGTGGTCCCCAAAGTCCACACCTTTCTTTCTCAGGAATTTATGAACTACCTTCGAGCACCATCGACAGCCTGATACACGGGTCACTTGCAAATCAGTTTTTCTTGCTGAATTATTACACTATTAACTCCACAGCTCTCTCAGCTTTACAAAGTGCACTGCTGCAGTATCTGTGAAGAATGAATAGCCTCAATAAATTCCATTATACAAAGGAACAATGAGGATAGCATATTGCTGACTTTAGGATAATTAAAGCAACACTGGATTTCAGATTGTTTTGAAGTGATTAGCATTGTGTTCTCATTTCTCTAGGTGAATGATTTTTAAGGCTCTCATTTTCTAGAGGCAGGTATGAGACGTGGATTCGGGAGATGAGAGAGGATTTTATTATTTATTAGTGTTATCACTACAATAGCATTCTTATGAACCATCTCATAAAAGATGTCATCATGCTTTGTGCTTGATAAGCATATAACAAGATACAAGACACCTCCTGCCTCCGACAGCTTATTTAAAGCACCTAAGAGCGGGCAGAAGGAAGCAACAGAGCTTTCTTTGGTACACTGGGAACTGATCTCATCCTCACCAAACTTTAACTGCTTTCTGGGTTGGCCACAAGATTAAAAGCATTAACATCTCTTGGTAATACTATGTTGAAAATAAACTACCACAAAACGATGTTGTTTTATTATGAGTCTCGGCAGAAACAACCAGAGAAATTTCATATCCACAGCCCATACTCTGGCAATGATTTTAAACCAACCTTTTTAACTTCAGGTTTGTTCACAAAGATCATTAAGCTACAGTCATGGAAATGTTTCAAAAGACAAACTGCTCCTACTCTTTGATCAACACAACGGAGATTCTTTATTTTAACAACCTCTGTAACTGTCTCAGACACATATTCCCTCGGCAACATAAAGAAGCAAAAGTCTACATAAATCAAACAAGCTTTTTTTCCACAGGCAGGAAATTAAGAAACTGCAAATGCAATGCTTGGAAAACCTTGGGAACAACATAACAGGGTTCACACTCTAAAGATACAAAGCCAGGAAAAACTAAGTCCCCAAAGAAAAAAACTGAAAACACGGAAGGAATTTTCCTTGTAAATCTCTTTTCTCAAGATCTGCCCCAGGAGTGACTGGCATCATCATCATACAGGCATCTAAGCTAAACAAGAAAACAAGGGCATAAGTGCTGATCACAGATTTTAAGTTTTATCATAAAATAAGATACTTGGTACCCCAGGCACCTGACAGAAAAGTGAAGAAAACCAGTATGTATCTTTTCACTTGTCCCTGCTAAGAGCCAAAGCAGCAGCACGTGCAGGAAGAGTAATGCTGGAAGTCAGACTGGGGTTTTGCAGTAACACGTTGTCCTGCTTTCTCCTTCCCAGCCGTTGTATTCTTTGTTCAGCATGATGAGTGAAAACCGTATACCGACAAGTTTTAAAGAGAAACAAAAGTAATTTTAAGTGAAGAATGGGTGCAGTGACATTTCAGGCTTTGGTTTGCTTTGGCTGTTTTCTGCAGTGTCCACACAATGATATTTCAGCCCTTCATCTTTGTACCATGGACAATACGCAAAAGCCCCCAGGCTTGGCCACCCAAGCCACCTACTACCCAGCTTGTGATGATCTGGAGGCCAGCTGTCAGCAGTGGGGAGCTCCCCTGTCACCCTGCTCCACCCTCGCCCTCCTCCCCACTCCCATGTTTTCTAGCACTTTAGTGATGACTGGTGAAGCCTCTGAAGCTCACAGGAAGCCATTCCCTTTTTCCCTTTTCTCTTGCCAGGCTGAACTGGCACAGCAAAGGAATCACGCAGGGCTGGAGCCAGCACAAGGGATAAAGGGAGGAACTGGCAGCCAGCACCCCTGGGGGGGGGTGTGCAAGGTGTGTGTTTGGCTAACCTCCAATCTGCCAGCTGCTAACAGCTGGTGGCTGGATGAAGTAGTCATGGCACTTGGTCGATGTACAGCAGAAACCCAACATATCATGAATGTTTCACATTAATATTCTGGTCAATAGTTCTAAAGCTCTATGAATACCTTAAGGACAACACCACAGATGATTATCTCTCTATCTTCAAATATTTGAATATACAAACAGTGAATATGCTTCAGAAATGTGAGACAATCAAATATTGTTTTCAACCCTAAAGTGTTCCAGCCGCTCCCTACCAACATCTAGCAAAAGAAGCATTCTGACTGCTGTAAAAAGGACTGAGAGGTGTGTGTAAAGGAAATCAGGATAGCTTCAGAATAGTCAGCTGGGATACTGTTCAGAAAGCAAACCATACAGCATAAAACCTGTCCAAGGCAACAGGGAACAAGTCACGTTAATAAATAAATAAGAGAAAAAGAAACAAAGCCTGAGACCAAGGAGCCACCCCAGGACAAGGGGTGTCAAACCTACACAACTACTGGTTCTTGAGCTGGCTTCTTTAAAGCTATTGTGCCCTGTGCTTGCAGCAGATGCTGCTGGACAAGCGCACGTCTCTCCCAGACTGGCTACAGGCTGAACAGTCTCTACCATCCACCAAGGCAATTCCAGCAGAACGAGAGCAAACGCTGACTGTGGAAGCATTGGAGCCACCTTCAAAGAGTGGGATCTCCAGAGTACCCCAGCCCCCAAATGAAAGCAGTCAGATGGTTCCCCATTCATGCCTACGCGCACACCCCAACCGTGGTACCTGAATGCACTTCTGAAGTGATTTCCCCCTTTAAATTTCACTTGTATTCTGCCCCCCCCCCCCCTTTTTTTTAATCTTTTCAAAGGGAAAGTGGGATAAACTTTTGCAAAGAGGACCTGCAGAATGCAAGCAGTAGGTAAAAATTAAAAATACCTTTTATAAACTTATAGCAAAATAAAATGAAAAGGCTCTTCCAAATACATTTAAAATGCCAAAAATTATAATCTAATTTAATAAAGACCACTGCATTTTTTAAAGTTCATATTGACAGGCAAATATTTCCATTTCTCTCTACATCATTTCAGAGTACCAAAAAAATCAAATCATGCTTTTTCTATATAAAAATATATATGTATTCTATTTTATTTTTTCTGAGATCTCTGGGCCGTTTGGTCTGCTGTGGACCCAAAGTCTTTGAATATCCTATGTCACTTCTCCACTGATGTGCATCTCAAATCAGTGGAAACCAAAACCTCTTTTGTCGGTCAGAGCCAAAGTACAAAATCTTTCCCCAAATTTATGGGAAGGGGTGTCCATTGCCCTCACCCAGGACCGTTCAGAGAACCTTCTGGAAATCCTGAGGCCAAGGCCCTGAGAGTGAGCTCTGCTGCAGCCAGAGCAGCACTGGCACAGAGCTCAGTGGAGATCCCAAACACCTCTGCAGCCACAGGTGGCAGAGGTGCCAAGCGGCACAAGCAGCAGTTTATCTACAACGATCCAATTATCCTGTTAGAACTCACTAGGTGAAAGCTTTCATTCTGAAACAAGATAGCCTCGGTTATTTCCAAAGTGACCTAAAATAAACAGGAAAGAAAAGTGCTTTTACAGTGCTCTCCTAGAAGGTACAGAGGCAGAATTATGGCAGTACACTAACAATGCAAATTTTCCTGCAACCACAAGCCCAAAGACAGATCCCAGCTTTCCAGTTCACCTGGACCAAAGAGATGTAGCTCATGAAGGTACAAAGAATGTTTAGAGTTATTTCAGTCCCCCTCTGCTGGGGGTTGCTTATGCCCATTCTGTCTGTTTTGACAGAAAACCAGTAACATTCTCACTACATCCACAATTATCTGAACAATAATTAAAAAGCAAACCAAGCAACCCAAAAACCTAAACACCCCCCTCTCAAATCAATACAAAAAGAAACAAAAAAACCCACCCCCCCAAAAGAAAGAGGGAAGAAGAAAAAAAAGTCACCAAAACCAAACCAACCAACCAACCTCACACAAGTCCCCCTCCACACACAAAAGCCCAAAAATAACTAAGCCTCTGATGCCTGTCCTCATGGATTCATAGCATCCAAAAGCTTCCAGCACGCCCCAATGACAAGCTCCAGTAGCTTTCAAAGCAGAGAATGGATCTCCTCAGAGTCCCATTAAAAATCACCATCAGCTTCCTGAGCAACCTAAAGACAACAGAACCCTGGATTTTCAGTGCTCATTCAAGCAGCTGACACACTCACAGTCCTGGCTTTGCTTCTGCTGTGCCACAACAGGGAGCAGTCACCGTGAGCACGAAGACGCCTGAACCCCCCCGAGACATGTTTCCTTGTTCTTATTAAAGGGATGAAAGTGTTTTTACCTGGCTCCAGAAAAGCCCCAGTAAATTGACTGACTTTGCTTACCAACTCACTAAAATACTCCTTTGATTTAGTAAAAGAATATTAAGGATTTATCCCAGGAATAAGAGCAGATCCTCTCCTCCCTTCAGTGAGCTTAGCTGTACTGTATGTAAAGATGTCATATTCAGGTACCATGAAGTAACAATCATTTTGTGTGTTTTTTTTCCCCTAGGAAAATAATAAACAAAAAGATTCCATTTCCAACTATCTTACTTTGTATGAGAGTAACTCAAGTAGTCTGCCTATAAAGGTTTAGTCAGAAATATGTGGAGAAAGTTCTAAACCCGTATTTCCCAAGCATATTGCCTTAAGGCAACTATATTTGAGATTTACACTTTCCTCCAGGGAGCCAGAAGAGGAACACCTCTCCCACAGGACTCTGCAGCTCTTTAGTCTAACAAGCCCCATCAGCTGGGGTATCAGCGTGTTCGGGGAGAATCTGTATTCAAATCTGAAGCACTTTGCACAGCACTTAGCACCGAGGGGAACTGATCTCAGCAGGGGATTCTAGATGTTACTGTAATACAGATAAGGAATAATAATGATGTTTATAAAAGCAATGAGGCTTTCAGATGAAATGCACTACATCAGTGTAATCTATTATGAGAAATTAGTCTTTTCTGTGAGAAAACTTCTAATCTCCACTTAAGAAGTCTGAAAAGTAATGCGGCTCCTGCAGATTGAATGTGTTGTCCTTTACCACAAAAGCATCCTATTATTTGGGAATGTTAATGACCAAATGATAATTGGACTCAACTGCTTTGCAACCCAGGATTCTTAATCCATTTGACATCTGAATAGAAACCAGAAATCGTTTTGGAATACTCATGATAATCCTTAAACTGTGCATAAATATCACAGAAATTATGAACTCTTCAGAAAGCATCAACTTTGGAGAAGGCAGCCAAACAGTAAAATATGGGGCCAAATATTTTCTAATGCATTAACACAGCTGCCCACAAGGTATGGCTGAGTCAATTTAAAGAGCATCGTGTTGCGTGGGCGCGTTTGTATTTTTGCAGTGCAGAAGAAAGTGGGGTTTGCAGGTCTGTGGGGGTTTTTCCCAGCCTAGCCTTTATGGGGCTGACTACATAACCAAGCAGAATTTTTCCCTACTCCTTCCTTAACTTCAACAAAAGCATCTTATGGAGAAATCCAACCCACCTTCCATCCCCCAAACATTTCAAGCTCCATTTGCTGCAGAAAGCTGATACCCACCATTACCTGACCTAATTGAGAATCATTATGCGCAGCTCTAGCTAAAGGTCCCCAGTGATCTCTAAACCTCCTCTAACATCTTCCTGAGAAGCAGCACCCAGAGAGAGCGATTGCTGTATAGACCTGACTGCTAAAATGTAGGCCTGGGAGATATTTCAATTTATTGTTTTCAAGCTCTGTGTGCGTGGACATTTTCTGCTTTAAAAGAACACTGAGAGTATTGAAAGAGAAGTGGTTAAGAATTTTTTTAGTGAATATTCATAATACACTTTTAAATACTTTATTTTATTCTATTTTAGCTTGATTACTCATATGGTAATTTCAACTATATTGAATTTCATGCAAAAAAGCCAACTTTCTTATTTGAAACTACAGATTGCGTACGGTCAGTCTCCGTCTTTATAATTTTAGGCTATTACAAAAACCACTTGCAGGCAAGTGAACAATAATGAGCTTTCTCTAATTTCAGGAAAAGCTCCATTAACAATCACAAATTTTAACAGGAATAAATCATATTTCCCACTTAATTATATTACTGTTACTATGAAATGTCTGTTATGTTACCTCTAAGATTTCAATAAAATTATTTTTGTAGAAATAGGAAAGAGACATTACAGAAACTCAGTTTGAGTGTTTCAAGAGAGCAGACCACAGAATTACTTCAGATGCTATTAATAGCATGTTTACAGAGACAGTATTTTCTGGTTTTGACAGAATTGGATATTTGAGTTCAGATACCAGTCAAAACAAAGTTCAGGACTTGGAATTTAAACAACAAATAGAGGAAAAAAAAGAATTAAGTCCCTTAAAACGACAGTAAAGCTACATAAATAAAGCAGCTCTTTCATAGGCAGCCAACACTAGAATGTAGGTTGCACATAAATACTCTCTTTTCAAAACCCACTAATATCACAGGAAAGACTCCCACTGACACAAGAGCTCAAGGAAGTCAGCAATCCTGCTACTTCACTCAGAGAAGGCAGCAAATGACGAAGTAGCCCAACTGAGATAAAGACATAATAACTAAAAATTAATTTTTCCACCAAATCCAACATACTGAGGTACCAGAATAAAAGATCTAGTCAAAAAGCAGTGCTACTATTTGCAGTTTCATTCAACACATCAAAACAGATGCCCTCCCTTCAGTAAGGGAGCATACAGAGTGTTTCCAGCAAAACAACCAGACCCTTCACACCCAGGAAAAGGTTTGATTCGGAGCCAGGGAAAATTAACAAGGTTTTTGCTCCTCCTCCCAAATAAAGTGAAGCTGATGGGGTTGAGATTGACAGTGTTGCAACTTGGGGTAGAGAACTACCCCAAATTCTACAATTATTTTAATCCCATGGTGATGAAATCAAATGGAGCTGGCATTCCTAATATTATTTTTCACAGCACGTTACAGTCCTAGCCCCACAGCCCTGTTGTTCATGCTGTAAAAATTGAGTAGAACGAGCACAGAAATGGTGAGCCCCCAAAACACACAAATATCTCTAATGGAGACAAAATCTCTCCTTGTGAAACCAAAAGAGCACAAAACAGCGGCAAAGAACATCACAGGTTTATTGCTGCCACCAGCTGCCCCAGTCATTCAGCACCTATGTAAAGAGGATAACTGGACTCCCTGACTGCTATAAAAATAGAAACCAGAAGCACTCACCTTTGCCCTATTTCTGAAATGATGATAAAGACAGCTGAGGGAATAAATTATGGATCATAGTGAAAACCACTGAATGCATTACACCAGCCAAGTAACTTCTCTCCAGCTTTGTGGAAGTGCTGTGGCAGAGGAGCTGTGTCACGAACAACAAGAACTAAGGGAAGCTTTAGCCATGTTTTTTTCCGACTCTACCTGGTCACACTGGCATGAGCTACACTAAAAGAAATACAGAGATTGTTCCAAAACACCGGTGAGAGGACAGAAGATGTCATGATGAGCAGTTACGCAGTAGGGATCACATCTATACTGGATAAGAAATGACAGAAGGTCAGTCCTAGAAACAGCAACTCTTTTTAAGCAGAGAAAGTAAGATGAGGGAGAACAAACCTCAAAAGAATAAACTTAGAAAGTTGCTATGAATACAAAACTGGAGACAGTCTGTGACAAATGAGAGATACCACTTGTCTTGTTCTTGCTTACCGAGAGAGCAAACGGCAAAGCTGAAGAGATAAATGTGATCCTAAAGTCTTCAACTGTTCCACGTTTGCTTTGAAATAGAAATTATCCATCTAAAGTACAAGTATTCAGACTCTTTACAGGCATACCTGGGAGGAGTTGAGATCTGTTTACTGCTTGCCAGCCCGAGGACATGTTGCACTGCAGTCACAGCAGAAATTTAATGCCATTCATGGTTGGAGGAGATAAAGGAGGCTGTAGTGAGGTGAGGTCATTCTCTTCTATCAAGCAACACGTGACAGGACAAGAGGAACTGCCTCAAGTTGCACCAGGAGGTTGAGGTTGGACATTAAGAAAAACTTCTTTACTGAAAGGGTTGTCAGGCACTGGAACGGGCTGCCCAGGGAAGTGGTGGCGTCACCACCCCTGGAGGTGTTTAAAAGATGTGTAAGTGTGGCACTTGGGGACACTCTAAGTGGTGGTCTTAGCAATGTTAGGTTAATGGTTGGACTCCATTATCTTAAAGGTCCTTTCCAGCCCAAATTATTCTGTAATTCTAAGTCCAAGTCATACTATTTTTTTCCTGTGTCAGACCTCAATGCAGAGTTAAAGGACGAGCAGCTTTGTGCAGCACAACAGAAATGACAGTGGTATTCCACCTGACCTCAGAGCAGCATCTACAAAGGCAAAGAAAAGGTCCAGGGTTTTTCCACGAGCATCAGGCACCATGGATAAAATCTGTATCAGGTGACTCTCAATGTTCAGGAGTTATTTGAATGCATCAAGGCACAAGGTTGACAAGTATATTACTTTTGCTTCTTACTTTTCTAAAAAGAATAACAAGCCCCCCCCCTCTTATAAAATGCTGTGGGGAAAAAAGTTATTTACTATTTCTACAGGGTTTTGACCCCTACAATTTTCAGTTTATGGTCTGCTCTTAGAGTTCCTCCTACTTTCACAAAAGTGAAGCCACGTGAGATTCAGCACATTGTATTTCTTTGACCTTCCATTTCTCTGCTCTATAGGGATGCATTTTACAGATCCACTAGATGAAATTGGAGTTCAGAAGAAAAAAGGATGGAGTTGTTAGCAAAAACTAAGCTAATTTTTGCCTGCAGAAACATTTATACATCTACTGCAGGCAAAATCTTAACTCTTTCACCTGCAAAATTAAGGGAAGAAAACTGTTTTCAGTAGCACTGATTTCTTCATCTCTTCTGCTAGCTTTTACCATCTTAAGCTGCAGCTGTCTCTGCGGAAGCAGCATGGATCACTCGGCTGTTGTCACCTTTGCTTCAAGGTTGCCTCACCAAAATTACAGGACACATCTTTTCTCCCTAGTTTTAGGTACATTTTCCAAGAAACACCACCTTTGTGCATAGCCCACTCAGCAAATCTCCTTGGATGCAAACAGGAACAAAACTCGAGAGGTGGAGGGAATTAAAGTGTTGAAGATGGCAGTGACATTAAAACGTAACTTGTGCTCTTTTGCTCCAAGTATATGGGAAATTATACAAGTTATGGAAAACAGAACTTAAATCTTTTCCACTAACCTTTCTACCATCTCTTTTTTTGCTTCTTCATGTGCTTTACAGGTCGCCAGTGCACCAGTTGCTGTCATCAATGTCATTCTGACTGTTCTAAAGTGACTGCCCGTCAAAATCATCCAGGTGATCCAAACCAAGATCTTCCTCACGCTCCCCAGTATCTTTCCCTCCAGCTCTCCCTCCCTCAGCGTGTGCAGCTGTATTACCTCAGTTGCTAACACAACTGTGCTTGCAATAGGCTGCAAAGAGCCCTCAACTTTTTTTCCCTCACACAGAAAGATTACGGTCATAACACTAGCACGGGATTTAATTTAAGGCTAGACAAATTAAGAGCCAATCGAAAGGAAGATGGACATTTTAAGGTTAAGCTCACTAATTCTTTCTCAGTAACCTTACCTTTCTGTGCCAGCCATTCTTCCCATACTCCCTCCTTGCTAAGTATGAAAACCTCTTTGGTCAGACTCTGCCTTTCATCACTGAATTCTCCCTTATTATCATCTCTTCAGAAACAGTCTCATGGGTTATAAATGGCCTCCCACTTTCTTGTAAGAAGCTAAGATGTAGTCTGGGGTTGAAGTCTTGCATTTTCTTTTGTTTCATCTAAAAGTGTGGAATGTTTCTTTGAATGAGTTTTAAACAGAAAGGCAAACGCTTTTCCTGTGACCTTCAAGGCAAGCTGGGACATGGAAACTGGCCTTGATTCCCCTCCTATGGTATTTTCTTCAAAATGAGAAGTACTTTTAGAAGTTCTACCAGCGTGGGTTTTCTGAAGGAGCAGAAGTACACTGTACAGTCAGTCTATAAGCTCAGCCTATTGCTATCTGGTTTGAGGAGGTCAAGCAGGCCAAAAGCACACTTGCCAGCAGCATTGGTGTATCACCGTGATGGAGCAGTGCTACTTTTGCACAATGTTCTTGTGCAGAGCCATCCCTGCAAAGGCAGACAAGTTAAAATAACTACTGTCACCCTCAGTCAGACATCCATATGTCCATACAAACTGCCTTTCATTTGTCCATTCCTGAAAGTGAGTGAACATCTGCCCCGGCACTGAGCTGCCTTTGTCCGAGGAAGAAGTTTACTGCTTATTCTGGTTGGCAAGCACAAAATCTTTGAAAGACTTACAGCTTTTGGTTGAAAAGCAGGAACAAAACTCCCCTTATCGGTATTTGCAGATTGAGTGGTTTGTAAGATACTGATCTCTAGCTTAATTTTAATTAATTTCTTGATCTACCTCAAAGCTATCCAGGTAGTACAACTTTCAGGTTGATTTGTTAGCAGGGACTGTAACTACTGAAAATATAAAGATTTGAATCCATTCTATTTACAATTAATTTTTCATCCTTTAACTATAAATGAGGAGTGTGCAAATGATGCTCGTTTGGATGCCTGTAGGCCAGAGGTACAGCACCAAGAAACTGACCTAATTCCATTACTCTCTGAGGAAAGGCCTTCGTTAACCTTTCATGAGCTTTCATCGGTCCCTGAAAGAACTGAGTTTGGATTAATTGGCCAATGCTGCTTTTTTGTTCTGATCTAAATCATGCTTTTAATAAGCTATACATATTTTGTGCTCAAAAGAAAGGCAAGGCTGAAGGATAGGACAGTTTTACCAGAACATCTAATCTAGGCTTAGCCAGCTGTACCTTTGAAACCACTCTGGTAACCAACTATTTATTACCCACTGAAGAAATGTCATTCAAGTCATTTGTATCTAGCTACCAAATTCAGGATTCTGCACAGGTAGCTCATAGGCCCTTCTCCTCTTTTACTGAAATAAATGTACACTGACACCTAAGAAAAGCCTATCATCTGTTGGGAGCTGCTGAACCCTTATTATTCCTTACCAGAGATGTGCAGGCATTTAAAGGTCATTTTTCCCTGAATGATCTTCAGGTTACTTTGGTTAGATAGCAAAGCAAAGCCCTTATCAGGGAGAAGGTCAAGAACAGTCAAGCGAATAGTCTTAATATTAGCAGCATAATTGGGCCTAGAATATAATAAAAAAAAGTCTAGCAGCACTAAAAAAAAGCAAAGCCAAGAAAATTTCACTCTTCTACCTTTTCTTTACCACCTGTAGAAATGAGTCTCAAAGGTGTTAAAAATAAAGCAATTAAGTATTGAATACACCAAGATGTAACAATTTCAGCTTTCAACTTAAAGCTGTGTGGAAACAAACGGTTTGGCTTGGGTCTTCATCCTCTTAATGAAGCCAAACCAATCCAAGAGGACAACTTCAACATTCACACAGAAACATTCTGTAGTTATTTTTGTGAAATTCTCTTCCTGTAACTTTCAGGTTTGATTGCAGTGGTTTTGGCTTTCTAGTTAAGAAAGTGTCTGCAGCTCCTGCCTTAGCAAATAATCAAGATGCACTCAGTATTATTCTATCCTTTGTTTCCTTATTCTGAAGATCCTCAGCTCCCATCAATAATGCAGTTCCATCTGTTTTCAGTTGCTTTGCCTTTACTTAGGAGGATGTTGTTATTATTGTCTTACACAAACTGTATCTTAAGGGAATTTAGTTTGTCATCAATTAAAAAGAGAGTTGATCCTGTATCATAAACATCTCTAAAACTACACTGAGCTATGCAGCAAGTAGGAGACACAGAGCACTACATAAGCTTTATTGTCGTGTCAGCTATTGCAAGAGGAGGTAAGAGCACCCTTGGTGGTGAGCAATGAACCCAAAAGTGAAGCACAACCCACAAGGTAGATGGGAAGGACACAGAACTGTCTTTTCAATTACATCTAGGAAACAGCAAAACATGAAACTTCTCATACAGGGTACACGAAGTAAACCTGTCATCCTATTTTTGTGAAGGGCTTGCTCCCTTCTGAAGTCAACGTTGAAAGCTGAGGTATATAGAGCATGCTTTAAGTAGTTTATAAACATTTTGTATTGCCAGGACCTCTAATTCTTACCAGTCCCCTTAAAAATTAGGGACACTGGCCAGTCTGAAAAAAGCCCAGGCAACTCTTCCCATTCAGACAACCTGAATCAACCTTCCAGTAGTTTTCTGTCCCACATTCCATTAATGCAGGTACCATTTCCCGATCACACTTGCTAATCTGAATGATTAGGATTTCATTCTTTTTATAAAAAGTTTCCTCCTACGTGTGACCAAAGGAAGTTCATGCTAATTAACCTACCCTTGAAGTGCCCTGTTATCAAAGCACGTGCTCTCAATACATCTTGAGATGCAGCCTCTGCCTTCATACATTTATTGACTGACAATCCATGAAAAGGCTACATTCAGCAGCAGGGAGATCCAGACTGTATTACCTGCAGCTGTCACTGCATGGCAATGGCCTGAACTGAATTTGGTTTTACCTGTCTGTTAGCCTCAGTGGTTTGTAATCCTCTCTAGTACATGAACATGCGGGTGAGAAGAATTGATCTTCCTCCTGAATGTAAATGGTTCACTGAGGCACAGGTCCTCACCACACTCCAGTGACATGGATTAGGTATTGCTTCCCACTGCAGCAGAAATGGGCAAGAGCAGGCACAGAGCAGTTCACCACACAGTCCAGTTGGGAATTTGTCCCAGCTTGCCGTGATTTAACATTCCATACTCAAACAATGTGGTAGCAGATACTATGAAAATCTTTGCCTTTCATTTTTTATTTAAATAACTTCTAAATTTCATTTTATTAATTTTCATTTTACATCTCAACCAAAAGTGAGAAAACACTTGACTCACACAGCCCATACTGAACTCAGTACAGTTAATGCACATGAGTCCGTGACAGGGCTCTGCTGAAGTGAAGGAGTTCACTTGTGCTAGTTCTGGGCTCCCCAGTTCAAGAGAGACAGGGAAGGGAGAGCTACAAAGATGCTGAAGGGACTGGAAGATCTCTCTTATGAGGAAAGGCTGAGAGCCCTGGGGCTGTTTAGCCTGGAGAAGAGAAGCCTGAGAGGGGATCTTATCCATGTCTACAAATATATGCAGGGTGGGTGTCAAGTAGAAGGGGCCAGGCTCTTTTCAGTGGTGCTCTGTGATAGGATGAGGGGCAATGGTCAGAAAGTTGGACCACAGGGAGTTCCATCTCAACATGAGGAAAAACTCCTTTGCCGTGAGAGTGACGGAGCCTGGCCCAGGCTGCCCAGGGAGGTTGTGGAGTCTCCTTCTCCAGAGACTTTCAAGATGGATCACTTTCCGTGTGGCCTGCCCTGGGTGCTCCTGCACTGTGTCAGGGGAGTTGGACTTGATCTCCAGAGGTGCCTTCCAAGCCTTAACATTCTCTGATTCTGTGACTGTTCTAGCACCGAAGGGTCAGAATGGAGAATCACATGAAAGGAGATGATATGAAAGGCCATAAAGGAGCCTCATGGATTTCCACAAGTTTTATTTTTCTGTGACACTGATGATATTATGCAAGAAGTTAATTTTTCACTAAAATGGCAACTTTTAACACCCTCTTTCAGGGTACACGTATCACTAGAAATACCCAGGAACACTGCAGCTAGAGGCCAAGATTCAGCTCTTCACACCAAGACATGAAGCACTCCCCACACATCTACCTTCCAGACTCTGCCCTTCTACCTACCCAGAAACTGTCTGGGACACAGGGGCCACACACTCAGGTCTCACTGCAATACCACACCACTTGAGTCTCATCTCTACAGCACACACTGGTGTTTGTATCCCCAACATGTGCTGTAAACGTTGAAATTCAGCTGTTGGGTGTGGAAAAGTAATCAGAGTCATTTTCAAGACAGTAAAAATCTGACTCTGCAG